>JAVTVY010016805.1:0-66129 GCA_036873755.1 Hanleya hanleyi | reverse complement strand
CGATCTGGGATTACTGCTGGATAGTTGCGTTTCATATGGGATTACTGCTGTATAGGTCAGTCCCGTGTGGCATTACTGCTGGATAGGCCAGTGCCATTTGGGATTACTGCTGGATAGGTCAGTCCTGTGTGGGATTACTGTGGGATAGGTCTGACCTAGGAAAACATGAAACATGTCCACCAAGTTTTATAATCATACCACGTAAGGTTCAGCAAACTTTCCATGTACAGATCTACATGTAAATTTTTGCCCAACAAAAAACTTATCAATGGAAATGTACAAAGTCTAAACTGCGATAATTAGGACAAAAATTCATATTTAATGTCATATTTCTTACATAGCACATGCACATCCTCGAATCACATTGAACTTGGGTAGCAAGTACAGGTGTACATGTGTATACATGTACATTATCATTGGCAGATTACTTAGACAAAACCCTCAAAATTTGAACAAAAATTAATATTTCATCTCCTAAATAGCACAGGTACATCCTCTAATCATAAGAAACATGTGTACCAAGTTTCATAATCATTCAATGACAGCGGACAACTGCAACAGATGTACATGTGTACTTCAGCTGAATGCAAAAGTCTATCATAGGGATTTTAACATTGGAGCACCCCACCCACCCCCCATATTTTTTGTAATTTTCTTTTATATTTTTTCAAAATTTCCTAGTTTTTTTTTTGAATTCGCTAAACCAAAAACCTTATCATTTCCAGGTCAACACCGACGAAGACATCCTCTTTCCCCCCTCATAATATCTCCCCTTTAATTCGTATGGCGAGACAAAAATTTTAAAAAATCTTTCATTGTTTTTCTTCTTGTGGACAATAAAAAGTTTTCACACAGCGTTAAAACAATGATTCGATTGTGCCTGTGAAGCTAAACCTTTATTTTATCCAACCTCATGCTTGGAGTGAGTGAGTGAGTAGGATTTAACGTCGTTTTCAACATTGTTTCAGTCATATCACGACGGTGCCTACATGTGCCAGAACACGAGAGTGTCCACAGTTCCTCTTATTCTGGACACTGATCAGCCCAGTCAGTACAGCACCCGGTCACCCATCCAAGTATTGAACGAGCTCAACGCTGCTTAACTTCGGTGATCTGACGAGAACCGGTGTGCTCAACGTGATGTGCCGTACCGCCCTCATGCTTGGATTGTAACTACGGACACCACAGGGAACTTGAACTTGGTGCAGTGGGATTCCTCAAATTCCAATCCTACATACAACAAACATGTTTTGATATTCTTAGAAACCTGAAACGGTCAATACTTACAAGAGTTCTCCTCGTAAGTTACGTATGTCTTCTGGCTGGTCACCTTGTCGTGGCATCGGGCTCTCCCTGGGAAGTAAACAGAAATGGAAACATTATGCATTTTAAGCAGATTGTCCATATTCTCACATGTATTACGGGTTTACCTTTCTGATGACACGGTAAGAGTGAGTGAGTGAATATGATTTAACGTCGCTTTCAACACTATTTCAGACATATCACGTTTGGGTCCTATTCCTTTTGACACCCAGGAATCACATTAGTTTCCCAGTTAGTCGTCTCTTAGGTGGCCCTCCACAGTTTCGTAGTATTGGCCTCTGTCTAATTTAATAATACGATAGACTGCCCGTGTTCTGCTACATCATAATTCTTCTTGATAGCTTATATCTATAATACCATCCTATTCAGCAGTATCAGCGCTACAAACGAGCACATACAAATCGATGGCTGGCTTCGCCTACACGCTGATCGGGATCATGTAGTAAATTTTGTCCTGCCTAAGTTATGCCCCTTGGGTGTGCATAAAAATCTTGACTCATTTACGGGAAGAAAATCTGACAAAAAACTGGCTGGATGACCCCCACTTTTTTTTGCCTTTTTAAGTTGAGACCGGACCAGGGAAGGAGCGTAAGAAGTTTAATTGAAATCGCTCTTACAGATTTTTCTGGAAATTGAGCCGAATTTGACCATTTTTCAACATTTTAAGGGGTTTTCTAGGAAAAATGAAGCAAGCCTGGAAGGGAATGTTCGAGATTCATTTTTCTATAACATAGCAGTGCTGTCTTAAAATGATAGTCTAATCAAGCTCTTTCAGAAAATATATACATATAAGTGATTTGGGTTTGAAAATTTGACGATAATTGATTGCCGAAAAACGGACCCATAATCTATTCCATGCCGAATGGAAGAATCCCTGGAGTGCGCCCTTTAAGGCATAATAGTAGACTCTATGCATTATCTCAATGTAGGCTCTATTACGGAGCGGAGATGTGTCATTACACCAGATTGTTTAATTTTGACTTTCTACATACATCTAAAGCGCTATTTTCGGAGTCCGGTGGAAAGAAGACCCGGAGTTCGATCAAAATAATACACAGTGTGTCCATTAGTATACTACTGAAGTTATTGCAGACTGTATTGTATACAGGAGTTATCTCCCCTGGAATGAAATTTTGGTAGATATTATGGCAGAACCCGGTCATATCAGAATAATATAAATTTGCCAGAACTATTTTCTTTGCAATAGAACCCATTTATAGTCCAAAAAGCATGGAACGGATGTATATTATTGAGATTTTATGAATTATTTCTCAAGTTTCTGAAGCATTTCCCATGTTTCTAGGCGAACATTTAGTGGAAATTTACCAATAATTTGACTTGGTTACATCACTTATTTGCATTTTCCCCGTGTTTCTGGTATCATTGGAAAGTGGGAAAGCAACCACGGCCTTCGTATTGCCGAATGGATGCCCATTATTGAGAACAAATAGGTTAATTTTGAGTTTTGTTCTCGAAAATCCTGCTAGAATTGGCAAAAGTGATCAAAACAAAGATGGAGTAGGGGGAAAGTTATCGGTCGGATTTTCCACAATAATATGTATAACTGGCAAGTGCTGTATACCAGCATACTCGCAAACACTCCCACATTATGATAAATGTGAATAATTAATTTCGCAAAAAACACCCTGCCCCTTAAGGTGGCCCTCCATCATGTCCATAGTTTCGTAGTAATGGCCCCTGTCTAATTTAATAATACGATCGACTGCCCGTGTTCTGCTACATCATAATTCTTCTTGTCTTCTTGATAGCTTATATCTATAATACCATCCTATTCAGCAGTATCAGCGCTGCAAACGAGCAAGAACAAATCGATGGCTGGCTTCGCCTACACGCTGATCGGGATCATGTAGTAAATTTTGTCCTGCCTAAGTTATGCCCCTTGGGTGTGCATAAAAATCTTGACTCATTTACAGGAAGAAAATCTGACAAAAAACTGGATGGATGACCCCCACTTTTTTTTGCCTTTTAAGTTGAGACCGGACCAGGGAAGGAGCGTAAGAAGTTTAATTAAAATAGCTCTTACAGATTTTTCTGGAAGTTGAGCCGAATTTGACCATTTTTCAACATTTTAAGGGGTTTTCTAGGAAAAATGAAGCAAGCCTGGAAGCGAATGTTCGAGATTCATTTTTATATAACATAGCAGTGCTATGGCTTAAAATGATAGTCTAATCATGCTCTTTCAGAAAATATATACATATAAGTGATTTGGGTTTGAAAATTTGACGATAATTGGTTGCCGAAAAACGGACCCATGGTCTATTTCATATGCCGAATGGAAGAATCCCTGGAGTGCACCCTTAGGACAAGCTCTCGAGGGACTGAGGCCTATTCTTACCATGAACTGGAGTGTGCACGACAACACTTCAGGTCAATCGAGTGAACCAGTCCTTGTTCTATCCTCTTAATGCTGATCGTAAGCGAGGAAGCAACAAGTTTGAGGGACTGAGGCCTATTCTTACCATGACCTGGAGTGTGCACGACAACACCTCAGGTCAATTCCCGGCAGCCCCATGGGACCCCGAGTGAACCAGTCCTTGTTCTATCCTCTTAATGCTGATCGTAAGCGAGGAAGCAACAAGTTTGAGGGACTGAGGCCTATTCTTACCATGACCTGGAGTGTGCACGACAACACCTCAGATCAATCCCCGGGAGCCCCATGGGACCCCTAGTGAACCAGTCCTTGTTCTATCCTCTTAATGCCGATCGTAAGCGAGGAAGCAACAAGTTCCATTTTTCAAGTCTTTGGTTTGACCCAGACTGGGATTGAACCCATAATGACTATGGTACCAAACCGCTGTGTACATGATGTTTTCAGCAGCAGGGATCTTAGATGTGTATATCAGAAGTCCCTCATTGGAATGATCAGAGCAAGGATGGAAATAGGGGTCGGTGAAACTGATCAAATATGGACACTAACCATTCAAAAAGACATAGCGATAACATCGACAAAGGTAATTTGCTGATCAAATTCAAAGCTTCTAAATAATATCACAGATCAAATTATTTTCCCTTATTTTTAACCCTGAAAAGCTTGCCATTCCACGCCAGATTTTCAAGGCTTAGTGGTCAAAGGTTCCAGTCACAATTTACATCAAATCGGCACAATAGCAACTTCAGCTGTTGAAACTTCCGAGATGAAAACTACCCCCAAATCCCGAGTCTGATATGTACACTGAAATTGTTTTCTGATGTCCATAATCAGAAGCTCAGAATTTCAAATCATACCAGCTGCTTGACTTAACACATCCTCGTGAGCCAGTGTATCAATCGGTTAGTTACCGATATCAGTTCTGGATATATATAGCTGGAGGCGTGTCCACTAAACCGAACCAATCAGTAAGCGCACTGAAGCAGCTCATCAGGCCAATCCACAGCGAGGTTTGAGTTTTGACTGGTTTGAATTTCATCACCGGCCAGGCTACCTTTGAAGTTAGGCTGAAATCGACATCGGGTGTCAAACTGAAAATCGCAGGCTTCACATACCAACATGCTAATTCAAAACAACCGCTGGGGATGAAATGTACCAGATTGTGTAATAGAGGCAACGACCTGAGAACTCGTCTGAATCACCAAAAAGGTCCAGGTAAACCCTCTGCAAGGATTCAGGGATTACCAGGACTTGTGCAGATGGACTTAACATGGTTTCGCTCTCACCATTTTGCAGGTTGTCCTTGGTTCATTGGCCAGTTTGATTGATCTCTGTTACCCATACCATAACCCTGAAATTAAAACGTTCAGATTATTAAATTGAGTAGTAATTTTCAAAAAGAAATGCACAGCATACACATTTTTCACAACTTAAAGACGTAATAGGACTCAAAATCGATGAAATTTATACTCTCCCCTGGGTGCGTTTTTCAGCAGCGAAGTTTGCTAAAGCATCATAGGTATTATATTTGATGATAGTGGGATCACGATATGTACAGTGAATGCAAGAATATATTGTCAAAGAAATTTGAAACTGTCCCAGATTCAATGAGTTAATTTTCTGGCTCAGCAAAGTGACAGAGCATACATAGGCAGCTTGTCGACACGACCGTAAAAAAAAATAAACAAGCGTTCTGAGAACCCCAACATCTCGCCTTGCGGGGTCATCCGCCAAAGGTGCAGCAGTATTGAAAGCATACATGTAGAGCAAACAATAAGGTCTGGAATAAGTGATGCGGTACAGACAATAATGTCTGGAATAGATTATCTGATACAGACAATAATATCAGTCCCATGTGGGATTACTGGCAAAAGTTAATCCCATGTACATGTAGGATGGATAGGTCAGTGCAGTCGGATTACTGGTACATAGGGCATTCCAGTGTGAGATTACTGCTGGGTGGACCAGTCCCATGTTATTACTGATGGATAGTCCTCTGTGGGATTACTGCTGGATAGTCCAGTCCCAAGTGGGATTACTACCATCACCATCATGGTATGGATGGTAGTGATGGCATGGATGGTAATGATGGTATGGATGGTATGGATGGTAGTGATGGTATTGATGGTAGTGATGGTATGGATGGTAGTGATGGTATGGATAGTAGTGATGGTAGAAATGGTAGTGATGGTATTGATGGTATTGATGGTAGTGATGGTATGGATGGTAGTGATGGTATGGATGGTAGTGATGGTATGGATGGTAGTGATGGTATGGATAGTAGTGATGGTAGGAATGGTAGTGATGGTATAGATGGTAGTGATGGTATGGATGGTAGTGATGGTATTGATGGTAGTGATGGTATGGATGGTAGTGATGGTATGGATGGTAGTGATGGTATGGATGGTAGTGATGGCATGGATGGTATGGATGGTAGTGATGGTATGGATGGTAGGAATGGTAAGAATGGTAGTGATGGTAGGAATGGTATGGATGATAGGAATGGTAGTGATGGTATGGATGGTAGTGATGGTATGGATGGTAGTGAAGGTAGGAATGGTAGGAATGGTAGGGATGGTAGGGATGGTAGTGATGGTAGGAATGGTAGTGATCGTATGGATGGTAAGGATGTGATGGTATGGATGGTAGTGAAGGTATGGATGGTAGTGATGGTATGGATGGTAGTGAAGGTATGGATGGTAGTGATGGTATGGATGGTACTGATGGCATGGGTGGTAGTGATGGTAGGAATGGTATGGATGGTAGTGATGGTATGGATGGTAGTGATGGTATGGATGGTAGTGATCGTAGGAATGGTATGGATGGTAGTGATGGTATGGATGGTAGGAATGGTAGGAATGGTAGTGATGGTATGGATGGTAGTGATGGTATGGATGGTAGTGATGGTATGGATGGTAGTGATGGTAGTGATGGCATGGATGGTAGTGATGGCATGGATGGTAGTGATGGTATGGATGGTAGTGATGGTAGGAATGGTATGGATGATAGGAATGGTAGTGATGGTATGGATGGTAGTGAAGGTAGGAATGGTATGGATGGTAGGGATGGTAGGAATGGTAGTGATCGTATGGATGGTAAGGATGTGATGGTATGGATGGTAGTGAAGGTATGGATGGTAGTGATGGTATGGATGGTAGTGATGGCATGGATGGTAGTGATGGTAGGAATGGTATGGATGGTAGTGATGGTATGGATGGTAGTGATGGTATGGATGGTAGTGATCGTAGGAATGGTATGGATGGTAGTGATGGTATGGATGGTAGGAATGGTAGTGATGGTACGGATGGTAGTGATGGTATGGATGGTAGGAATGGCATGGATGGTAGTGATGGTATGGATGGTAGGAATGGTATGAATGGTAGTGATGGTATGGATGGTAGTGATGGTATGGATGGTATGGATAGTAGTGATGGTATGGATGGTAGTGATGGTATGGATGGTAGGAATGGTATGAATGGTAGTGATGGTATGGATGGTAGTGATGGTATGGATGGTAGTGATGGTATGGATGGTAGTGATGGTATGGATGGTAGTGGTGGTATGGATAGTAGTGATGGTATGGATGGTAGTGATGGTATGGATGGTAGTGATGGTAGGAATGGTAGTGATGGTATGGATGGTAGGAATGGTATGGATGGTAGTAATGGCATGGATGGTAGTGATGGTATGGATGGTAGTGATGGTAGGAATGCTAGCGATGGTATGGATGGTAGTGATGGTATGGATGGTAGTGATGGTAGGAATGGTAGTTATGGTATGGATGGTAGTGATGGTATGGATGGTAGTGGTGGTATGGATGGTAGTGATGGCATGGATGGTAGTGATGGTATGGATGGTAGTGATGGTAGGAATGGTAGCGATGGTATGGATGGTAGTGATGGTATGGATGGTAGTGATGGTAGGAATGGTAGTTATGGTATGGATGGTAGTGATGGTATGGATGGTAGTGATGGTATGGATGTAGTGATGGTGATGGTATGGATGGTAGTGATGGTATGGATGGTAGTGATGGTAGGAATGGTAGTGATGGTATGGATGGTAGTGATGGTATGGATGGTATCACAGGTACATCTTTTAATCATAAGAAACATGTGTACCAAGTTTCATAATCATTCAATGACAGCTGACAACTGCAGCAAACTGTGGTGTACAGATGTACATGTGCACTTCGGCTAAACGCAAAACTCAATCAGTTGCCATAATTTGGAGAAAAATTAATATTTCATCTCAAAAATAGAACAAATAAATCCTCCAATCATAAGAAACATTTGTACCAAGTTTCGTAATCATCCAATGAGAGCTGAAAACTGCAGCAAACTTATCATGTACATGTATATGTATACACGTAGAGGCCTACATGTACAATTGACCTAAACAGAAAACTCTTCATTTGCCATAATTTGGAGAAAAATTAATATTTCTTGTCAAAAATAGCACAGGTACATCTTCTAATCATAAGAAACATGTGTACCAAGTTTCATAATCATCCAATGACAGCTGACAACTGGAGCAAAGTTACCATGTAGATGTATATGTATACATGTAGAGGCCTGTATGTACAATTTACCTAAACAGAAAACTCTTCATTTGCCATAATTTTGAGAAAAATTAATATTTCTTCTCAAAAATAGCACAGGTACATCCTCTTATCATAAGAAACATGTGTACCAAGTTTCATAATCATCCAATGACAGCTGACAACTGGAGCAAAGTTACCATGTAGATGTATATGTATACATGTAGAGGCCTACATGTACAATTTACCTAAACAGAAAACTCTTCATTTGCCATAATTTTGAGAAAAATTAATATTTCTTCTCAAAAATAGCACAGGTACATCCTCTTATCATAAGAAACATGTATACCAAGTTTCATAATCATCCAATGACAGCTGACAACTGCAAGAAACTTTCCAAGTACAGATGTACATGTGCACTTCAGCTAAACGCAAAACTCATTCATAGGGATTTTAACATTAGAGTACCCCAGGGGTAGTACCCCCAGGTGGCATACCCACCCCCATATTTTTTATATTTTTTTTATATTTTTTCTAATTTTTCTAGATTTTTTTTTAACTTGCTAAACCAAAAACCCATTCATTTCCAGGCAGGGGACACCGACACCGACACCGACGACGACATCCTCTTTCCCCCTCTCACAATATCTCCCCTTTACTTCGTAAGGCGAGATAAAAAATAGCATACCATTTATTTTTGATGTTCAGTTTCTTCCATTTTCGGTAGGGACAAGTTCAGTTACATGTGTTCAAATGTGTTTTATTCTGTGCTGCAATGTGTGGCGTTTGGCTGTTCTAACAGAACTGGGAATCCAAACCTTTCAAAGACCGTGACATTTCATCAGTTCTCAATGCTGAAACCAGATGTACTGAAACAGTGGATGCATAACGTCGGTCGGTAGGATTTTACGCCAAATCAGAGAAAGAACTTTTGCGCAGTGGAAAAAATCGCAAAAAATATTTGCTTACATTTTTGGATATGGGGGAGATAGATCTTCCATTCAGTGTATACATTAGTCACATGTGTTCTTCTCCTTTAAGTTTTGAGACCATGGATAATGTTAGTATTTAGAGGTTGGTCGGTTTCACTGAATTTCTACAACGTAAGAAAGTAGCTAGTACTGAAACATGCTACATATTTATATTTCAGCACGTAACAGGTCAATGTTAAGCATGTTAAGTATCATGCCGATATTAAAACTAATATATTGCTAAAACTGGTCACTGTATTTATACCTGTTGGACTGGTGCGTTAACTGGCGCCTGTCCCATTCCCTGACCATGGACATCTTGTATGGAGGTTCTCAATGGTGTAGAAGACATCATTGGTTGGCCTGAAGATATGAACAGATATTCACAGGAAGTGAAATTTCGTACCAAAACATCAGGGGGTGATCAAATTTATTAAAAACAGGAATTGACAAAATGTCCAAAATCAACTTGAAACATCAGCAACCTGTTTGGAAATGACAAAGGCCATGACCCGCTGACAGTTCCAGATGTCACAAAGGTAAAACGTAATGCCTTTGTCGACGTCATGATGTCATCATACTCAATCGCTGTGAAACATACATGTACATCAATATGGAACATCGGACACAACCGACTAGTCAATATTATATGTCATGATCATAATCTCTGATGTCACAGGTCAGAGGTTACGACTAATATTTTTACTAATATTTATACTTTTTTCACAATCTGTTCTATTGTATTGAGAACTCCAATTTTGATGTCGTACTTCTCTGTATGTTTTCATGCAAAGAGTGCAGGGGGTATTTGGTAGAACTTTAAACATGTGGACTTACTTGTTGAAGTCATAGTCGACATATATCCAGGATTCAATGGTCCCGAAGTCATCTGACCTTGCATGGGTCGAGTCATCTGTCCCATACCCACTCCAGAAACCCCCACAGGTCCAGGGCCCCCCATGGGGCGTGAAAACTGCTGGTTTCCAATGGGTGGTTGACCCATGCCTATGTTCTGTGGTGCCGGTAGTGAGTTTCTGTTCACCATGTTCTGTGCTGGTGGTGGATTCATCACCATCATATTAGACTGCATCTGGTTGCCCATCATATTCGGCGGTCCTGGATTATTGAAGCCTTGTTGTGGCGGTGGCAGATTCCTGTTGCCCATGGGATACCCTGGCGGACCACCATACCCACCCCCCATTCTGACATTGCCCACACTACCTGCTGGTGGCGGTCTCATATTGGGTGGTCCAAGAGGTGGGCGACTGTCCAGTCGACCCATATCATCGAGACGGCTACGTTTGACAGCCGACTGTCCGAGATCAGGAGCCCCACCATCATTGAGCCGTTTTGGGATGTTTCTGTTCCTACCGAGTTGAACAGGAATGGTGGTGCCAGATTTGGTACGGATTTCTGCCCCAACTTTTGCCCCACCTTGAGCGCCACCTTGTTTTACACCAACTGGTTCACTGATTCTCTGATTGATGCCGGTACGACCGATAGCTGGTTTGTTAGTCTTCAATTCATTACCACCACTTCTACTATCAGGGCGACCACGTCGTGGCCTGCTCCCGGACCGAGACCGCCTGATGGGTCTGTCATTCCTGCGATGCCTATCCGGACCTTTATTCACATTGCCCCTTTTCGATCTGCCTTTATCTGTGTTCCTTGCAGCACTACCTGATTTGAAATCCGACTGGCGACCCACATCCTTTGAGCCAGTCCCAGATCTTGAATTTGTACTCCGAGCGCCTCCTTTGTTTTGTGTTCCACCACCACTGAACTTGGCTCCAGTGTGATGGCTTCTATTGTCTTTCTTTGAGTCAGCCGGTTTAGAACCAGACTCCGGTTGACCTTTAGACTTGGACTCGGACTGATGACCTCTAGACTTTGCCTCTGGGTGAAGATCTTTCGCTTTGCTGTTACTTCCTGGCTTTGCGTCTTTGCCGGTTCCTCCAGCGTGACCTTTAGTTCCTGAACCGGACTTTGGGCCTGTGTCACCATTCTGTTTTTCATTAATGGCTCTCGACTTCACTGGAGGTTTTTTCTTATCATCAACTTTCTTCGAAGGGCTCGAAGTGGAACTGGACTCTTTAATGACTGGTTGAACAGCTTTTGTGCTTTCTTTGTCATCTTTCTTAATCGCTTGAGCCAGTTTCGTATTTCCTTTGTCATCTTTTTTCTTTGACTGAACTGGTTCAACACTTTCTTTGCTCACTGTTTTGACTGGTTGAGCAGGTTTTGTGGTACCTATGTCATTCTTTTTGACTGGTTGAGCTGTTTTGATGATTTCTTTGCTCTGCTGTTTCATTGGTTGAGATGGTTTAACGACTTCTTTGCCTTTTTCCTTCAGAGCTTGAGCAGGCCTTCTATCTCCAACCGTCCCACTCGTTGGTTGAGCAGATTTGCTTTCTTTTTCAGCTTCACTTGTTACTTCTGAAACTGCAAAGAAATGAATCTATTGTTTAAGTTTAAATATTCCAGTTGGTTGGGAGACTGAGAAAGCAGAATCAGAATTCCAGACTTAGGGTATTACATTTGACTTAATTGAGCAGAACACTATTTCTAAACATTACAATGATGGTCTATTACAGCTAGCTTGGCACAAGATACAAAGTTGCATGCTGTCAGGAAGCATCTCAGGGTCATGGGATCAGGATAGTGTTGAGTAGACATTTGAGCAGGCCTTGCTTTTTGTCAAAATTTACGGGCATCCAAACAGATTCTCGCAATCCAACTCTGCAGGAGACCACAGCAATCCAAAGCTATCACTTGTATAAAGATTGCTGACATTTTACGGGAATTATTTTGAATTAATTGCAGAAGTGCTTATGAGAATCAGATTCCTGGAATCCCATGAAAAAGTAAGCCTTGTTTGAGGTATAGTGTTCTTCCAGGAAAAGGAAGGATAAAATATTTCCAATATACCATGTATACTATCGAGTAGAATCTTATTCCTTCAAACTAACTCTAAGTCTATGCGTGATAGGTACAGTAAAAGGCAGAAACAACTTAACCTTGAAACACAATTTCCTAATGTGCAAATCTTGGTTGCAATAATACTACGTTAAAAGCCGACAAGTGGAGTGAAGAACAAGTGCACGACTCCTACTCGACTGAGCATATAGTCGCATCAAGAAAAAATGCAGTCGAGAAAGCCACCATGCATTTTTTTTTTATACAACCAAGTGGCATGTAGACGCGCTGTGATGATAAGTCACCAGAGTGTTTTTCTTCAGTTGCGATCACTTTTGTAACCACAACTATTCGCTCAGGTTTTGGTTTTTCGCTGCTCACATTCAATGTTAATTTATTTGTGCTCAGTATTGTACATGTAATCTCACGCCATTCTATTCATGCATATTGTATCCGTGTGTCTGTAGGCGCAGAGGAAACATACAACAGGTGGTCAATCGGCTTGTATACGAGTTTGTACCACGGTAATCCCTCTAGTAATTCAATCGCAGGAAGTCAAATTTCCCACCATAAAATCTGGGGTCATCAAATTCATTAGAACACGAAGTTGACAAAACTGGTTCAAAATCAGGCAGATAATCCATTATTTCTTTATTATTTCATTGATTTTAGGGAGCGATCAAATTTATTAGAACAGCCGATTCAATTTTGGGGGTGATAGAATTTTGATAGGGGGATTACTAGAGGGAATTATTCGAGGGATTACAGGACTCCTGACACTGTTTCGAAGCAATCTCATGGATTTTATATCTGATACTGGGGTAATCTAAATCCCACGCGAGTTGAACAAGACTGGCAGTAAAAAGAAACCAATGTACCGATCCAGCCTAGCTGTTGTATGTATCGGGGTATGGGACAAGCTAGCTACATGTATGCGATTGGTTAATATTCAGATAAAGTGCTGGTACGGTAATTCCTCTAATAAATCGATCACCCTATCGGTATTCGATCACCCCCGATTTTTGCCGAAAAATACGATCAGAAGTTGTAATAATTCAATCACCCCCGATTTTCAGAAGATCCCGTTTGTAATAATTTGATCACCCGCCAAATGTGCCTACCGTTGACGTGTATCATTGAAACTGGAAAAATACAGTGCGAGACATGATAGAAACATATATACAGCATCATTACCAAGACATATGGCGGGCGAAACAACTTTAGACCTAGATATGAATTGCAGGCAAGCACCTAAAAGGTGCGTGGACCCCTCAGCTTGTTTTTTTTTTTTAGTCAAGTAGGATCAGGGCTGCATCTAGAGCCAATTTAGTTCTGGAAAACATATGGGCGCCCAAAACTCAAATGAAACAAAAAACTAAAGTGTTGTTGTTGTTCAATTTGAAAGGATTTCTGAAGGAAATACTCCTAGAAAAGCTTCTGGGAGCCTCAATATCGATCTGATTGCATAGCTGTGTATTGAATTTCATGTTAATAAACCACTGTTTTGTGATTGATCACAGGCTCTTTGCGCCGAAATTCACTTAAAAAAATTGGACCCTCAATAATGAATTAAGAAAAGGAACTAGGAGTTTGGGATCGGAACCTGCACAAAATCCTTGGATACCGTATATAACAGACTTCGGTTTCACGTGAGTGGTGTGCTGGGATTACAGCATGCAACAAAGTGTAGCTCTATCAGTGGCAATTTATGCATTGGACAAGTGTGATAACAAGTAAACACACTGATTGACACAGGCCCACCCTTATCATTATTGGGGGGTGGGGGGGGGGAGCATAAGCTCCAGGTATGCAACTGGTTCAAAATTGCCCAGAGTCAGGCTAAAAATGGGTTCTCCTAATCACTCGTTTTAAATAATTTCCAAGGTACAGTAACATGTTTGGTGACAAAAATTGAAGCATTATGTTGTACCAGTTGAATGTGTGGACACAAATATGGTTCCTGCAAAAGTTTTAGGATAAATCATATGATGTAGAATAGGATTTAATAGCAAACTTAAAGAAAAATGTTGTCCAATCTTGAATGGACCAGGCTTTCTTGTATCAGGGAACCTTTAAAATTCACACTGAAACATGCAACCAAGGGTTCCCGATGGGCATAGATAACAGTGCAAAAGGTAAGCCATCAATAAATAATAATAAAAAAAATAAATTAAAAATTATGAGATCATCACAGCCATCTGAAAATCTAATCAATTCATCAGTCAACATTCAGGAAGCTCTCACCAAAGTTTTGTCAGGCCTGACTTGATAGATCTGCAGATATTCAGCGGACAAGAGCATGTTGATGGGCATAGACAACAGTGCAAAAGCTGAGCCATCAATAAATAATAAAAAAAAAAAAAGAAATCATCATAGCCATCTGTAAATCTAATCATTTCATCAGTCAACATTCAGGAAGCTCTCACCAAAGTTTGGTCAGGCCCGACTTCATAGATCTGCAGATATTCAGCGGACAAGAACATGTTGACGGACGCTAGGACGGACGGACGGACGGACGTACGTATGTACATGGCAACGACAAGACCCCACAGCCCTATGGGCTGAGGGGTAAAAAAGGACTTATTAATTAACAGGACCAAAAATAATTAAGTGGGTTTCATGATAAAATAAGACGAATGCACTTCCGGATGACGGAGAATAGTCTGTTGTTTACCTCACAGGCCTGCTGCTGAAGTTGGTCAAACAGAGATCGCGTTTGATAACAGTGTTATTCAGCTCATGCTCGAGTATTCACAAACTCCAATTAGCTGCATTGTATTGAATCACACCTTGCATGAATATAATTTAAAACAGCTCGCTTCTATGCCGATTAGGTTTCACAAATACTGCTATTGAAAACTGGTCACTTGCTGATTCATTCCACAAAATGCCATGGTTGTTTGCCCGGCTTTGTTTGGATAATTCCGTGGATTAAACAACATATCTGATTATTCTGCCTCAGTCTACCTTAGGATCACAATCTTGATTGATTGCTGAACCGGGAATGTTCATGCGATATGATTTAGACCTTCGATGATAAACTTCATTCACTAAGTTCACGATATACCAAAACGGTGATCTATGTCCCGCTGGGCTTTGTACATCTGTACTTTTAGACTCGACGAGCCAGGTTATCAGCGACTTTGACTTTTCAGAAGTTCCCATTTGAACCCCTTTTCGCTGGCAATTTCCCATGCAGTTGGTGAAGCCAAGCAAAGATAAACCCCTTCTTCAACCCAGATGAGCGACTTGCCCATTAATATGTAAATAGGGTCTGAATTACAATGTACCAGTGATTTTCTGAGACGGCTGGCAATATTACTATAAAGGTGAAGCTGACATCCCTATTATTCTGACTTGGACAAATCGACTTGGAAGTGTCCAGTTTGTGTTGTCTGGCACAAGGCCAAAACTCAAGTTGAGAGTTCCAGCCAAGTGAGAAAAAAAGGTTCTTTGATCTTGGATTGAGACCGTGACATTTAAGACTACATGAAACCACATTCCAGGCATGTCCATTATTATTCAAATTACCCAGAGCTAGGGTTAGCCCAAATTGTTTACAATATGCCAAACAAGGCAGAGTGTGGGGCCAGGTTTGATTGCACAACCCTTGACAGGCTGGCTTGTCTCATTTCAAAGCTGTGATGAATTTTGTTGATAATGGCCCAGTCTAAACTCTTGTATACAAATTGATGAGCCCCAATATTCTGAATGGTTTTCACGTCATTGTCAGAAGGCTATATTCACTGCAATGAATTAATGAAGTGACGTCTAAAAGAAAATAACATTTGTGTGCGTGTGTGTTCATTTCATTTCCCTGCATCACATTGTTGCTGAAATGAAACAAAGCAATATTATCACAGCGGGGATCAACTGGGATGAACTGATTTCAACAGAGACTGTGTGCACAAAGAGGCTCAATGGGGGATATTCAGAGGGGGACCAGCATCCATGTCTATTGACGTCTCCCCATAGCTCAAATGAAATACTCAAGGACTCCCTTTTTGCAGTCAAAACATCTGAAGAAATGAAATAATGGCTCCCTCGACATAGGAGTTGCCCACAAAGTACTACAACGCGTAAGCCCTCATAGGGACAAGTAGAGGAAAACTTTTATTATTTATCCTTCCATATCATCTGTTTATTAAAGAAAATGACAGACATCGGAAATACGACTTAAATTGCTGTTAAATTATGTTCTAATGATCTGGGACGATATTCGTCCCAGAAATGATCCAGTAGGTGCATGGCAAGTAGACGGGCATTTTCGCATCCAACCTCCTGCTAAAGAGAATCCAGGTAGTGAATTATGATCATAGTTCTATCATTTGGAGAATTCGCAATAACAAAAACTGAACCTTTAGTGTTTTATTTCTGTGTCAATGCATATCGTTATTCACGATTTTGTTCTACAGAGCAAAGTTCGTTGATTACAAGTGTGTCATGCTACAAATTATAACCAAGTAGCATTCTCTCAAATAATATTCACCGTATTGACCAATTAAGGGAATAGGTCAAGGTGTTTTATTTGATAAACAACGAAGGAAACTTAACAAGCATTCCATAAAGTGTCGTGTGTAGAAAACCGTGTATTTCTCCCCGACGCGATCAAGTTAGGATAAAATTATGAGTCCCATGTGTATACATTTTCCGCCATGCTGAGAAAAAAACTCAAAAAACTTTTGCGGCTACCGGTATGACAAAACAACTATTCTGAACCAAATATTGCATCTCTGATATTTTGTGAAAAGTATTGTATGATTTGATGGCATGTAATAAAGTTTTGCGTCGATACACCACACGTCTTCTGTATTTTACTTAGAACACGTTTCCATTCATGACCGAGATGACCTAAATCGAGGACGCACGTAGGCCTAACATGAAGAGGCAGTCTGAAAACATGCGCGAGTATAGTGTAACTCGTGAACTGACGATTTATCGATGAAAGCGTTGTTTTACATATCCGATCATAAGTTTCCAAAAAATCGTGGGTGCAGGACAATCAAAAGACAATTATCCAGCTATCATAATAATATTTACTATAATTTATCTTTTGGAGCCGCGTTTGGAAGCAACAGTGGGTTACGACAACAACAAGAAATTACTAAAACTTACAATTCGATCACCCGCATTTTTCGGGATTTGTCACTTTCAATGATTTGCAATAAATCGATCACCCCTCTTTTTTTATCACCTGAAATATCACTTCCGGTGATCGAATTATTAGGGGAATTACCGTAGCCAAAAATCGGTGAATCGACAAAATATTGTCTATAAATTTCACGTAATTCTTACATGTAATTCATGCAGACTGGCAATATTTACGGCCAGTGGAATTCCACGATTTCCTTAATTTGAGAACTAGTAAAATTTAACCTTATGATGGATAGGGAAAAGAATTACTTCCTTGTAACCTTAAAATCCATCAGGTAGCCATAGTTGGGTGAAGCAAGTTGCAAATCATGCCCGGTTGTAATCGGGGTGCTCTAGATCTGGAGATCAAAGAATGTGCATGTTGACGGTCTCCTGTTAGTCTGCTTTAGTCGGGCAACAGAAAATATGAGAAGGGCATCAAATTAGCCACAAGTTGGTCAATGCCATCAGTGTTGGTCAGAAAGGGAAAATTTGCCATGATTGGTTTATTACATGGCTGTATGGATCTCAGTGAAACTGACAAATAGATCACACTAGGTGGTGTTTCGGTGATATCTAATCAGGACCAACAATCGGGGCACTAAATGCCAGTTCTCTTTTATTATTTTCATTTTCACAACAGCTTTAGCAAATTTTGGTGATGCGCCAAAGATTCCATTGTATAGGGATTCCAAAAGCGTTTAACTCTCCTGCTATAGTTATTGAAAACACTTCAACAAAATATATCCCCCATCAAACTGTGCTGAAGTGTTTATGGTAATTAAAGCCTGTCAGATAACTGATCAGAAAGACCAATACATTTGTTCCTTCATTGCACAAAGAAAATTTGTTGAAACTAAAATTTGTTGAAACTAAAATTTTGTTGAAACACTGGAAATTGAACGGAAAAATTCCCATATGAGTGGGTCCATTTAGCGCCTCGATTGTTGGCTCTAATATTGGTTTACCTACAGCATGTTCGACAGGGGTACACAGGGTACCCTAACTGATCCGGGTATTGGAAATATGCCATTCGGTTGATCCGTGATCACATTATCGAGTTAGACCCAGACGGTGCCATGCCTAAGTAATCCAAACACTTAGCGGAGTAGTCAGATTCAACATGGTGTCTGCAGTCAGCCGGTGACATATTGAAAGAAACACGGCCTAATGAGCGAACCAACCTGGCTTGGTTCTGATTGAAAATTGTTAAAATAAATAAAAAATATTTATGTTTGATTATAAATATAAATAAGTGTATGTTGTTCAGGTTTTGTTGACATGAGTGAGTCTAAAATAGTTTGACTGTGTGAAGCTCCATCAGTTGATCTGTGACGTCTCTTTTAATACGCGACTGTCGAGTGAGTGGAGAGGTAGAGTCGATAAGTGGCGTCAAGGTAACAGTCAACTCACCTGTGTCCTGTTTCCTTGTGTGACCAAGGATATTCAGTTTTAGAATGTTGTTCCCAATTCTCGTTTTACAATCGTGGCTATAGTTCACGATCTCTTCTGCTTCTTCCTGGCTCTCAAACTCCAGCATGGCATAACTAGAAGAAAAACACATCATAATTGTTCAGGGTTGGAATAAGAATGCAACAGGTATGTCATTTTGAATTAAAACTGGCATGTATGCTTTGACTGAGGCGTCCAAGGCTGAATAAAATTGATCTGTAGCTCTACAGGCTTATTTTTTTTTTGGAAAAAAAATTGACAGGGGAGTGAGGATTTTTTTTATAATCTTATTTTTTTTTTTTTTTTTCGCCAGACCAAATATATCCATCTTTTCTGGCACACCTATGCAGTAGTTGTATACAATTTGCATGAAACCAACAATATTTTTTGAGTTACTTGAGTCCGCCTTCAACGATATTATTTCTTTCAAATAAAACAAGACACAGACTGAGTGTCTGAGAACATTATTTTGCCAAACCTTTAGAGAAAAATATGTAAAAAAAACAATTTTTATTTCCTAATGATAAGCTAATGATGCAACGATGCCTGTAAAGCTAAAAATTTATTTTAATCAGCCAAAGTTATGAGGAACATGTGAGTTAACCTCCAAAACACAAAATGCACCATTTAGGAGCTTCACTTGATCATGTGGTTCTCTGCACGACACACGTTAGTCATACCACGATGGTGCCTACTTATACCAGTGCCGTTCTATTTATAGCGCTGTCTCACTGAAGCAACATACTGTCGGGGCCGGGGCATATGGGTCTGACAGAGAGTCTATACATGGCAATGTCCACTGACCCTCAGTAGTTAAACTACCTATTCATAACCCTGCTAAAAGGACCTGCCAAAATCAATACACTTGATATGGATTCCCCAGATGTGGCTCTGTCTCACATATCGCCATTGGTGTAAGAGATCTTGGTGTTGATTGGTTAGCCAGGATCCAGCTGAGAGTTCATGTTTCTCTTTCTACTGACGAGGAATCAAAACTGGACACCATTTTTATAAACTTTCAGTCAGATACTTACACCCAGGCATAATCATGATAATGGGAGAGAAGTTTTGGCAGATTTGGTTGAGCACTGTTGCACCTCTCCGGTATTCAACAGGTTACATCAAACTACCTCTCTAAAATGGAGGTAAAAAAGGTCATTTTTGTTTAATAACTTTTGCCTTGTTCATCATACATGTAACACTCCAAAATCTTCAGGCGACTTACCTGATATATTCTTACATGTTGTAACAGTGGTTTCCAATGAAAGTGTGCATAGTCTAATTATTAATAGAGAACAAAACTTATGCAAATAAGATTTGTTTCTCTTTATACCATCTGACGCACATATATATGTCCATGGCCGCCTATTGCTGATGTCTCTTGATTTGATATATATTCTTGAATTTATTGACAAAAACAACCTTTTTTACCTCTGTTTTTATAATAGAGAGGTGGTTCTTCTAACCTGTTCAGTCGACCCATCACCCACATACAGACATATGATCTCATCTATAGGAGCTACATTCACTTACCTGCATCCCGCACATCTATAAGACTCTAAAATGTTACACACACTCCACAAACACTTGACCGTTAATATCCAATACTACATGTATGATAAGGCTGGAAGCCAATGAAAATATCAGGTTCGTTTTCTTTTAAATTCGAATTGACCAATCAACACTCACGATTCTGAAATCATTAATTACAATTTGGAATATCTGAGGCACACTGAGGAGCAGGCACGGTCCACAGAGACTAGATAATTGTGGAACAATGATTACCTTTCAACAGAGATTATTTTCGTAACTTAATCTGGTTGAATAACCAACCACAAAACTGGTCTAATCGTTTTCCATTTTTTGTCGACTGGAAACACTGTGACTAATATAATACATGTATTTAATTATGAGACTTGCATTCATTATTATACCACATATAAAATCAACATGTGGACAACACCATTTAACAACAAGACAACTGTTTGCACTGTTACTGTCGACTGCTCTATTTCTTCTTGAATTCACCTGAAGTAAAACTATTTTATCAAATGCAACAAACTTCAAAATCTGTATTTGACCGTAGATTAACAGAACCGTCTTTAACAATGGCACTGGAACAGTCTAGCGGTCTGTAGATTTCTCAAATCTCAAAACCCTCAAAACTGGCTATTGTCTATGTTATCTACAAGTTGTGCTCCAATAGCACTTTCACAGGCAGGTTCTTCTCAACAGTCATTGGATCTTCTAGGGCACTCAGAGTACATTCAAAAACGCCCATCTGGAATCGTCTTCAAAGATAATGATATCTCAATGACCGACACAACTGATAGCTTCTCTTCGGCAGGTTACTCTGGAAATCTACACCCACATTTGAAAACCTCGCTAAAAAGAAAAGTTCTGTGTCACTGCTTTCTCCCCAAGTTCATAACTTCCATTTCAATGAGAAGTTTTCAACGAGTACATGCAGTAAATGTGCATAGATGCTCGGTCAAGTTAACAACCACAAAGTTTCGACACATGAATCATGTTTTGGGATCAGAAACTTTGCCACTCCATCAGCGGTATAATGTTCTAACTAGTATTCGGAGAAGTAACTTTCCCGAACCATTTCTTTCTTATGCATTCTTCCCCAGAACTGTTTCTTCTCAAATTTCCAGAACTGGTTCTTCCTGGTTCTCTCTGGAATGATCTCTCGATAGTTCTTCCCTGAACCGGTTCTTTCTGGAGTGATCTTCAAAATCTGGTGGTTATCAGAGCACTTTCTATAAATGGATCCCATCCAAATTTGTATTTCTTGGAGGGCACTCTCTCACAGCTGGTTCTGACCAAGCATCATTTAATAAAGATCTATTTTTTCTAGTAATTTCTTGAAAATCTAACGAACAAATCAAGTTTTGCTAGGCTTCGGAACAGGTCTAGTCCAGTGGCATCCTTTTTGGGACTCCTGGTAATTTCTTGACTGCAACCACTGTGGATATAGAACTCCTCATCTCACCAACATGGTTGTCTCCCCTGTGAAGTTCTTCTGTTGTATCACTACCTCTTCAGTGTGGAAAGGCCAGTCTTTGGATGGGAGCTTACCAGCAACTTCAGACAGCTCACTAGACCTGGACTAAAACTCATTGGAAGGACAATGATCTCCGTATGAGGTCACTTTGGCGAAATGGTTGTATTCTCTGCGGAACAACACTCCACGTCTTTTCAAGTGGCTTGGCTTTTTTTCATTTATCATTTTTATTGCGACATTTTTCAATTCTGGCAGTGTCTTATCGAAGTCGATATAAATACTATCATTTAGTACAGAACAAAATAGATGATGATGAACAATTGTGGTCAGGTTATCAAAGCTTCTCTCAGGACACTTCGAATTGAAATTGATGAATCAAATATATCCATTAGGACAAAAAACATCAAAATTAACATGTACAGACTGCATGGTAACAAAATTTAAATTATTTGAAGAATGAACAATTCACACATGTGTATTTTTTTAAATCCATGAAACAAGCGAGTTAAGCCTTGACTTTCGCATTTGTGAAAAATCTCTATAAAAACTTTTCATCGATGATTATGAAATCAATGTACCGTACAATAATATCTATATCAGAGGTAATCACTTATTAACAAATAACAAATCTAATATGATTACATGTAGGTACACATAGCATGCTGGACCAAAACACAAAATATAAACTACTTCAAATACAACAAATCTTGATGCGATTATAGTGCTTTTTCGTATTTGCTGCAGGCTTTACATCAGATGTGCACAAATCGGTGAGTAAGATTTAATGTAATTTTTTAACAATTTTTCAGTCATATAACGACAGTGCCTATAAGTACCAGGACACAAGAGCGCTTAACACTGGTGATCTGATGAGAACCGGTGTGCCCATTTTTGCCCAAATGGGCAGAATGCACAACTACAAGTAGCATATTTTGAACCCTCTACACATACACTCTTGTCATTATGTCTCGCAAGAACTGAAACAAAAAGCCGATGGATTAACAAGAAACCGATAAAGCGTACAGTAAATGACAGCCATTTTGCATGTCCAACAATATGGTTATTACCCCTGAGACTGTCCATCTTTGCTTCTCGGTACGTGAATGCTTTGGGCCATGGGATACAGGGCTCGTAACATTTCTTCTCGGGCATCGCTCGGAATGTTGTTCACGAACACACACCTGCAGTCAAAGATACCTGCAAAACAACGGTGAGATCTCAAAAAATACTATACAGTAACACAACATAATTTTATCCCCAGAGACGCTGATCAGTCTCCAAATATAAAGTACAATCAAACTTGTCTTGAGCAAACCGCTCAAGGGACACAGATGAAGTGGTTGCTTAGGACAGGTGGTCACTTAAAAAAGGAAGTGATAAATACATGTAAGAAAACGCCTTTCTTTCTGTCGTCTCACTCTCCTGCTGAAATCTTACAGCCAGCCATCAAATATATAAGACGTCATTCAGGCCTTCTTGTTGTTTCTATACAAAACATGAGGAGTTTGCGGTCAGTTCTCCCAAAACAGCGATGTCGCTAGCTTTGCCAGTGGCTTGAACTTCTTGCCTTTCACACTGGCACAAAAAACGATGGTAAGACATATCATTACTACCGGCGCACTCATCGCCAACACGTTATCTATCTAGCAGGCTTAATACTTACCGTTGAACAGCTGATGTTTATTCATATTAATTAAAGCTACAATACTGTACATGGCAAAGACTCAATGGACAACTAAATGCAATAGAACAAGGGTGAGTGAGTGAGTGAATATGATTTAACATCAATTTCAACGCTATTTCAGTCATATCATTAAGTTTGGTTCCTATTCATTTTCACACCCAGATACCACACGGGTAGGGTCCTATTCCTTTCCACACCCGGGAACCCCACAGGTGCCCCAGTTAGTCGCCTCTTACAACAAGCTCTTACGGCTGAGGCCCATTCTTACCATGACCTGGAGTGTGCACAACGACACCCCAGGGCAATCCCCGGGAGCCCCACGGTGCAATAGCACAATAACCCATTGGACATAGTATACAATTGTGCGATATCAGGTTAAATTTTAGGCTCCTCAAGCTGACCAATTTTTACTGCAGTACGGGGAAATCTCGCCAGTCCAAGATCCAATTCCTGCCATATTACTGTCACCATTTTATGAAGTTATCATTTCACATGGTCATTTAATGGAGACAAATTAGGCAGATAATTGATCGCATAGACAGGTGGTCATTTAATAATCGGGAGGAGTTTACGTGGTCACAATCGGCACATGGTCACTGAATAAAGGGGGTCATTCCAGGTTTGAAAGTGCACAAATAGCATATTGTGTAACGTCAAAGGTATGAAGCCGCCGGTAACCAAAGACCCTGAAGACTAAACAGCAGAAATTTGGTGAAATTTTAAATATCATTTATATAAACAGTGAGTCTATAATACAGACCTATCCAATTTACCAACTCAGTAAAACACTGTCAGTTTTATGGTCTTAGTATTGACACGCCAAAGTGAGCCCAAGAAATCGGAGCACTTCCAAGTGCATTGTGTGCGTTCAGTTCAGAACCGAGTGCTAACAAAACCGAGTGCTAACAAACCAGGTCAATCTGAACCACTGACTAAGGTACGTGTCCAGACAAAATGTATCAGTCAAGCATCTCCCATACCAACATCTGAATTAAGCGGACTTTCTGGGAACCAAGTTTGTTACAGCATTAGTCTATCTGGCAATGGATCATTATATATCCGCTTTTTGGGTGAGCATATAAAAACGACCATTCCTGTTATATAGAACAAAGGCAGTTGGTGATCACAGCCCAGAGGTGAAATGGCTAACCCTATTGCATGTAAAGTGTGTTGTATTGACATATGTGGTGTCAAGAATTAGTCTCATGAATATACAGATTCGATAGCCGAACGAGATGTACATGTAATATTTCTTCATAATCCTTTATAGTTCAATCAATCAGATATATTTTCTGTGAAGGTTTTCATGCCTTGGTTACTTATTAGACGGCCCAGTAGTCTGCCATCCAATGTTGTAAAATAACATGGCATGGGCTCTGAGAAGGGGTTGTTTGCACGCAATGACCCCCATTAGCGACGCCCTTGATGATTGGTTGTTTCTCAGGTACCCAA
The DNA here is from genome assembly GCA_036873755.1 of Hanleya hanleyi. Classification (NCBI taxonomy): domain Eukaryota; kingdom Metazoa; phylum Mollusca; class Polyplacophora; order Lepidopleurida; family Hanleyidae; genus Hanleya; species Hanleya hanleyi. Next base: position 41,262 of record JAVTVY010016805.1, on the reverse strand, counting down.
AAACTATCAGTGTTGCCAATCAAATCAACAGGGAAATGGATATAAGAAAAGGATAATTTATTTCTTCAGCATCCGTGCCTATCAGTATCTCTGTCACATGCGCTCGTGGCATAGTTCTGTCATGTGTGAATCTGGATGCAACCGATTTGGAGGACGACTGTCTTTCGTCCATACCTCATGTCAGGAAAACGAAGCAGTGCATTCCGCCCTGCAACTGCTGATGACCGTATCATAACCAGCAATCTGATTGTATATTAGAGCCTGCATGATACTCATTTTCACCACTTGAGAAACATCCACTGGTTGATGTACATAATTCCGATCCAGGGTATGTGCATGCAATTGCCAAATCTGAGGAAAACAGTTGGTCTAGATCCATGGATATTCACCTGTGCAAAGGCCAGTGACAATCCTTCACATAACGTATTGACCCAATCTTATTGGCAGACCTGGATGCTGTCTTCGTCTACGATGCTCAGATGTTACCTGGGCTCGGTCTCAAGTTTACATTCAAGATCGGCGAATAATGATTACATGTAGCCTACAGCACAAGATGGACACAATCTGGACTGAACTGTTTGGGGACCCAGCATCATCTTCCATTGATCCACATGAGATCTTCCAGAAAGAAAGCAGAAAGAAAGAACACATGTTCAATGATGTTTCCAGGACTCTTCTTGGTCTATCTAAAACGTCTAATTAGCTGTCATCTTTTGAAAACTCTTTTCCTCGCTTGAAGTCATTTCGGAGGGAGCAGACATCTCTACATCATGCACAAGGACTCAATATGATGCTTGGAAGTCCAGTAGGGGATGTTTCAATCACAGCCCTGTCCAACATTTTGCCCAACTTCGCAATCTCACGATTGAGGTCAATCCTGACGATTCATACAAAAACAACCTCTTCAACATCCTAACTATTTAGACAATGATCTTTAAATGAAGAAAGTATTTCCTATCGAAACTTGAGAAATAGCCAGATATCAAACTTATGGTCTTGCCTGATACACCATTCGCATTTAATTAATAAAATTGTTTTATTCTGAGAAATTGAAAATATGAGACAGAATAATTATACATGTATCAGTTGTCCATCTTCTTGATTATCAAATTTGATGATTTTTTCATGGCAGTTGACCAGTGATGAATAAAATTTTCAATGTCGCTTCTACAAGCCTAAATTTGTTAAATCAGATACTCAGGCAAGCACCCTCACCCTTTCTTTATTTTTATAGTCCATCACCGAGTCTATACGAACAGATCAAGCTTTCTTCCAGTACAATCTTCAGCACTACAAGCATGACAAGGGCTGCATTCAGCCCTGAAAGTGATAAATATGAAATTCTAGGCAAATACTAATTTATATTATATTCGGTACATATAACCGGGCACGAGGATCTAATTGTGGATTTATGATGGTTGCTTCCATTGACCAAGCATACAAAAACTTCAGCCGGACTCAAATGTTACTCCACACAAACTTCTTCAAGCCTTTCGAGAAAGATGGTGATAAGATACTGGGATTCTGAAGTTAACCGACAGGCCATCTTCTGAAGAATCCGCGATGAAGGTTTTTGTCACCGATTCCTAGTTTCTTGAGGCAGAGCAAGGATTTGTCAATCAATGGAGATCAATGACTGCGCCCATGATAGGCACCCACTTAAATTCTTACATTAAGATACTCAAATTATAATTATTATCAGATGGAGTGGAAAGTTTCCTACATCTTTTCATACAAAGTTTTGAACAGGTCATGAAAAACAAGGCCCTTCGTGAGCTATTCAAAAAGGATGATATTTGAGTTCTATCAAACATGTCAAAAGAAAATCTGTATTGTTCAGCATCACCAACATCTCCGCTAGATCTTGGATGAAATGGCCAACATCTCCGCTAGATCATGGATGAAATGTCCAACATTTCCACTAGATCATGGATGAAATGTCCAACATCTCCGTTAGATCATGGATGAAATGGCCAACATCTCCACTAGATCATGGATGAAATGTCCAACATCTCCGCTAGATCATGGATGAAATGGCCAACATCTCCGCTAGATCATGGATGAAATGTCCAAAATCTCCGCTAGATCATGGATGAAATGACCAACATCTCCGCTAGATCATGGACAAAATGCCAACCCACAGTGAAATCAACATCAAGATTGAGCCTTTTACTTTCTCAGAAATATAAGAACAGGGGCAGCCTCTCACTGGTTCAAGGCATTTCCGTAGGGCAGTGAACTGACATCAAATGTGATCAAACCAGTCAGCTTCTTCATTGTCCATTTCACGAGGTACCACTCATCTGTGATGCCAGCTTATCAGTCTTGTGAACGATTCCTAGCACAGTGAAACCTGTGAATACCGACACCTGGGTAAACCAACCAACCTCTAAATACCAACATTATCTTGGGTCCAGATACTTAAATTTAATGTATTTTGAACCTTGACCGATCAGGACCCTGTCAAAACTGACACTGGTCGGTTTACACAGGTGTCATCGTACATGTACCAGTACCATGCCAATTCCGTCATGTCAGTGGAGTCCCTGTCTCTGATATATAAAGTTGACCTTTCAATGCAATTCAGATACAGTTTAATCTGGAGGCCATGTAGCTGTATCACATTTCATTCTGTAGTGGACCGACAACTCTTAAACAACAGCCAGATATATTTTGGGTGACACGAGACAATTTCCCTAAATTCCTCTCACTCAAGACGTCGGTGATCAGATTGCATCAACTCGAGTAATTAATTCTTTGGCATCGATAGATTTGAGCAGAGGATCTCGAGGTCAGCATAATGGTCGGGGGATCAAGGCTCGTCATTCGGTTGCCACATTCGCAGGTATGGTACAGTTTGTGGCTCTCGTCGAATAGATTCTTTGATGCGACAGGGCTGTTGAAGAGCTTTCTACAGTGCTCATGGTGCAGTCGTCAAGCTACGTCTGATAGAGTGACCATCACTGTGGACTACCAAAAATGAAATTTTAACAAAAGTGATCTGTGGAAAGAATAAGCACATCTTAGCCGTGATTATTACTTCCTAGCTAGACATCATTACCTCAAATGAACAGTTATTGTAAGGGTGTCTCGAGAAAGTGAACAACATATGATGGCAATCCAGACACCAAAATTTCACACCACAATCGCGACATCTGATTTAGAATGCAATTGATTGAACACGTAAATGTAAAGTTTTGTGAGCAAATATTGAAGATCAGAACAGGATCAATTGTTGACCTCTTCGGTCACACTTACCATTTATTCAACTCTAAAACATTTCAAGGATTTAGTTTCAGATGTAGCCGGATTGGGAAAAAGACCTGGCTATACCAGCTGCTTTGAGAATGTCTGACCTCTCATGTTGTCAATCATACATAATTACAGCGTCTGGTCCGTCATTCATAATTCAGCCGTCGTCCATTAGAGAATATCCGCATCCATAATCCAAAGACCTATTCCATATTCCATATAACAGTATTAGCACCAAATTCAACAAGAGCCCAAGGGCTTCAATATACGCCCGTATATCTGGAATTACATTGGTTCAAATTTCAAGGTTGTTTAATAGCCTTGATTTCAATTGATCTAGCAATTCAGAGAAAGGTCTACAATTTTTTGCTTATGAGAATGTAACATATATCACATCTTATATTGAATGATAAACTAAAATGAGCTTAACTCCTGGTAACTAGTTGACCTTGAAGCAATAGCTGAGAGCTCACATATCCCTCACTGAAATCGACAATAGTCAAACACAAGAAAATAGTAGTTTTCCTGCAAATGGATTCCTTTCAGACGAGAGAATTTTTCATGAAGGAAGAAGAAACTGATGAAGTAAACCTTTGTTCTTGAGTTAATAAACAGGTGTGAAGTTCATAAAGGATTATTCTCCCCATTAAATTAGCAAATGTATGGTTTTTATTTCATAACAGTTTAACTAAATGAAGCGTTTCAAACATGGGAGACAACTTCACAGGACAATAACATATAAATGCAGGGGAAAGAACTTCGAATATTCCAACAATATTCCAACATATTTAGTCAGCTATTAAAGCTTGATTCAGTTTTGGGGGACTGCGACCTAGACCTTTGACAAATTGATCTCATATGTATGGCTCCATTTTGCCATGTGAGTAAGGTATACTCAAAGTTTGGTACCAATCCATACCTTGAAACTAGAGCTATCGCATGGACGACAAATGTTAATGGATGAATGGACAGAACGCAACATCGCATTACACGACCTCGTCTTCGACAGGCATATGTAAATGTGACTTTTAATGATTTCTGATTTTGGGGTCACCGTGACCTTGATCTTTGACCTTGACCTCAATTTTGGTACACAACAAATTGTCTTCCCTCAATCTATCAATGCACACAAAAAATAATGATTTTTAATGATTTCCTGATTTTGGGGTCACAGTGACCATGACCTTTGACCTTGACCTAAATTTCGGTACATGACAAACCGTCTCCCCTCAATTTCTCAATGGACACAAAAATTCATGATTTTTAACAATTTCACGATTTTGGGGTCAGTGACCTTGACCTTTGACCTTGACCTACATTTTGGTATGTGACGCATCGTGTCCCCCTAATGTATCTACTGACACAATAAATGTTATTTTTAATAATTTCCTAATTTTGGGGTCAGTGACCTTTGACCTTGACCTAATTTTTGGTACGCATCACTTCATTTCCGCCTATTGAACCCACTCACAAAAAATTAGAAATTTTTAACGATTTCCTGATTTTTCAATCACACTGACCTTTGACCTCTGACCTTGACCTACATTTAATATGCAACACATCGTTCCCCCCCTAGGGCATCCACTCACCAAAAATTAGAACTTTAGATAGAAAACTGTCAACGATCAATGATTTCCTGATTTTTGGCAACAGTGACCTTTGACAACTGACCTCGACCTCAATTATGGTACGCGACACATCGTCTCCACCTGGTGTATCCACTCACAAAAAATTGCAACTGTGGATAGAAAACGTTCATAGATATAGACCGGACACGAACACTTCAGTGATTTCCTCATTTTTAGGCCAGTGACCTTTGACCTGTGACCTCGACCTTCATTTTAGTACGCGACACATCGTCTCCCCGTAGGGTAGCCACTCACCAAAAATTGGAGCTGTGGATAGGAAACTGTCCCAGATATAGACCGGACACGAGAACCGGACAGACGGACAGACGGACAGACAGACAGACGAACGGACACCGCCATCACATAATACGACCGCCTTTTGGGCGGGCGTATAAAAAGACAATCATAGTATGCATAAACATAGACTTGTTTCCTGCAAGAGAGAAGCGGTCAACAGTTTTCAATGATGCCGGCAAGACATCATGATGTTCCGAAAATATCAAATCCATATCGCTGATCAGTATTCTTAATCCATAATATTCGTTGTAAGTCGTCATCTAAAGAATGATATATCTCAGTCACGCTTTGATTGTGACTGTTCATATGAGTACCATGAGGATCTTGAAGTACATGGGTTCATACGGCCCCTAGCCCCGGGTTAAGTGGAATTCAGCTCTTTAACTCTCATCAGCTCTTATCCAGAACGTTGGATTGACCATTTTCAGATGGTTGCCATCAGGCATGTCAGGGCTAGTTAACAGTTGAACTGGTTGCCCTGGATCAGATCCAGTTGCCTCACAAGCATTGTGAAAATATTTAATTGTGACAAAGGCAGTCTAAAGCAGATATAGATATTATTAAGGGGATTAGATGTTTGGTTCAGATCGATGCACATCTGGCAAGATATTTCTCCATAAACCAGGAGTTCATGACCATGGTAAAAGATTGGACGTTGCAATAATTGGAACCAAGGCAACTTGCCATTGGTGTTAAGTTACACCAGTGTTGATCACTAGACAGGTTAGAGAGAACTACTCTCTGAAATGGAGGTAAAAATGGTTGTCTTTACTTAATAATTTCTGATTTCTTCATCAGAACACCCAAAAATATTCAGGCAACTCAGCTTATATGTTGTTATATGATGTAACAGTGATTTTCCAATGAAAGTGTATGCAAATTAAATAGACGAGAATTTGTTTTCTAATGCCATCTGATGCAGATATATTTCCATGGTCACCTATGGGCGATGTCTCTTAGTTCCATATATTCTCAACTTTATTGTGCAAAAAAGGCCTGTTTTGGTATTTCGGTAGTTCTCTCTATGCCAAACTTGGGTATATAGTTCATGTAAGAGGAGATACCGCTTTTCAACGTGACTTCACATGTTAGCATATGGAACAATGGCCGACCACTTCTCCATTTGCTACTATTGGAAATCCCGTAAATTCACGTCACTTCGTCTTACATGAACTACGGTAAGCGATCCAAATATTCGATCGCCGGAAGTGATTTTTCAGTCCCAAAATTGATGCTTGATCGTAAAAATTGGATCGTACGCCCCTCTGCAATGACGAGGAAAATCGGCTCGATCGAAAACATTAGATCGCGGAAGTGCGAAAAAAGCATGATATTTCCGATTATCTCCCCTCGCTCACAATGTAAAAATTGCCGCCTTTGGATTGAATTAAAACACTGTTGATCAAAGTGCTAATTTGACACTCTATATTGTCGAGATGAAATTATAACAAATAGATAGATAGATTTATTGCTCAGTTTTGTCCATAGGATTAAAATGTATACCGGTACACATTAAGATATAATTAGCTGGTATTTTGTGTACCGGTACGCGTTTGTATGCTTACGCCCGTTATTTGGCCAGATTTTCCCTGAACATGGAGTTTTACCATACCGTAAACCGAAGTCGCCGACTGTAACTTAAGTCTGCTATATTCCTCTCCCAATCTCTTTCTATATTTGTGACTAATTGATTTATATTTCCTCTTTCTACTTGCAAAACAATTTTATCTAGATTTGAGAGTGAAGTTATCCATCATGGAGCCGGTCTTACGGGCTCCATCGTAAGCCGCTATCCCTGTCTCTGCAATTGGTTGTATTGTAAAGGTAAGCTGTGCGATAAGTTGAACCGGGAAAATAGTCGTGGCGTGTTTCTTCAGGAGTTTGTAGGAAGTAGATTGCTCAATATATTGATGAATGGTCAGTGTGAAGAATAAATTGGAATCTTTCACATGACCGTCTTCCTTATGCAATAAAGTAAAAGTAAAATTCACGGAAGGCTTCATTGAGATAATCCGGAAAACACACACAGCGCAAACTGGGCAAGAGTCTAAACCGATTATCACCTTGTACGCTTCCGTCCAAGCGCACTCTGCATGGCAACTTTGCTCAAGCCTGCTGAGTAATCCTGCTTCCGTGACAGTCGTGAAATCACTCTGTTTCACAGTAATAAGTTGTTTATTTCATGTAAGGACCAATCAAGTCAGTAAAAAGATGTGGTATCAGCTGATTATATTCTCACTTACCTGCCAGTGTACAATAACGCAGAATGTGATAGGCACCGAAACAAGATTCTTTTCCCGGCCTGATCACCTTCCACTGCCACGTGCCATGGCCTGATTTGGCGCGAATCACACAACCACGTGCACTGAATGATTTGGCGAGAACCGATACGACTTATAACTGAATGTAGATTCGAATACTGGAATTCAACAAATGTTCGGCGTGGCCCGATACCCATACGGAATATATAACATTTACAAAACGCTATATACAAATGAATTCAATTAAAAACATATATTATATCTCCTAATAATCTCACCCGAGAACATATACAGGCCTACGCGACTCGTGAACTCCGAGAAGAGATGGCTTTAGGCATTACTTACGCAAAATACTTAATGACAATAATGTCACATTAACAGCTCCATTTTGCGTATGCGTCGATACTGCCGATCTCGCGCATAATTTTGCGTATCTGTCCATATTCATTCATATTCATTCATATTGCTGACCGTGTGCGATCGAATTTAAGTTAGATCGTCCCATTTTAGAATTTGTGGGTGATTGTAAATCAGTTGGAATATCCGATTGTAAATCTCCCGAAAAAATGAGGTCGATCGTAAATCGAAAGATGATCGTATATTTGGATCGCTTACCGTATATGCCCCAACCTGCTCAAGAGGAAACTTTCTTTTTAGGGTATATGCATGCCACTTAGCCTGTTTAGGGCTGTACATAAAGAATATCTGAATTCCGACATGGAAACCATTCACAAGGAGGTTTGGGAGTATTAATATGTCTTAGATGGTTCTATCTCTGTCGAATTTTGAGTGAACAGGATTTTCAGCAGCATATCCGAGCCAATTTTTCTCAGAGCAGTGGAATTCCACACAGTATCTCTACATAATTTGTGCATTTTTATTCTGAAATTTCAGGGAAATCTGTTCAAAATAAAAGAAAATATCCAATACATCGCATGTTATTTTCAAAGCAATGATTATTGAGCGTACTGGCATAATTTCACTGCTGGGAGACAAAATTGACTGATTTATTTCTGAAAACCCCATTACCTCAAAATGTGAGCCAGACAGTAACAAGAAGGAATATATAATATAATATAAATATAGAAACAAAACAAAAAGTTCACACAATGTACCATCTTCTTGTCTACCAGAATCATTGTGTTCATGGACGGTCTCTGGGTCACACAGGTTGCCATGTCAATATGGTCAAACTGCTATACCTTTAGGTGCGGTCATATTTGGATAAGCCAATTGGCATGCGATCCAACTCCATCGGCCATAGGATATTCGTTGTTATCACAACACAATGAAGACAAACTGATGGGTAGAGGTCACACAGTTGGGAATAGCTAGCCTACCATACTTGTATATGAAACAAAAAAGATGAGTGGCCATTTTGACTTCACCTGGCTGGTCAAGTTGGAGTCAAATTCATTTGATATCGGCACACATATCCGAAACCGCAATCACGTAGTCTGATAAAGGATGTTCTCTAAGTGTTGCCATGGTTGATGGCTTGGTAAGCTATAGGATATTGCCATATTCACTCCCCATTCAGCAAACAGCCTTATTTAAATTTTTAGTTTCGGCAACAATACATGCCACAGAGCCTAGTAAGTCATAGTGAAATACGACGCAGTGCGGGACATGCCAAAATCTAAGAAAGCTTTGAAGTATTAAATGCTCTGACAACTTGATATTTAGTATTATTACTTGGCTTACCCACTACTGGTTTCATCATAAACAGACACTTAAAACAATGGAATTTGAAACAAATTAATGCTTTACAAGGACAAATTTAGCAGCTATCACAAGTGGGTTGATGAGGGTCCTGCATCCGGAGTAAAGGTCTTGCATCACTGTAGCAGGTCCTGCCTTGACAACTTATAACAAACAAGAGGCTAGAAGGTGGACTCCAAACCAGAGTGTGACCATGATAACACCTCGTGATATGCCATCAAAATCTAGTACAGCGATGAAACTTGAGAGTGAAAGCGTAAACAAAATACGATCATACTAGTATGCCTTACCAAGTCATGACTACAATGAAATGTTGACATACTGTATTGGAAGTAGCATGAAAGGAGGATGTCAAGCCATATGAATTCAACATGTCAGCAGGCATTTTAATTTAATGGTGAAATGTGAAATAAAGATTAATCACCGATAAACCTAGACACGAATGTTGCAGTTGTCGTTTTCTGTACTTCCTGCAGAATACCCGGGTTTCAAGATGATGAAAACAGCGGAACTCTTCGTATATGATGGAACAAATCGGTGTCTCAGGTGCACGTGACCTACGGTAGGATCGGACTGCCAAGGAAGTGAAGAAAAACTTTCTCCTTGTTCATAATTATGGAAGTATATAGTACACTACATTAAGTTTATCATCGAAGAGAAAGGCACACTGTCCAAATCCAGTACAATTTTACCTCTGAATTACAACCAGTAATGTGGATCATACATTTTTATATCTCAGACCAGCATTCTGGCCCTACCAAAACCTTCATGCATGGACTAAATTAAACTCCTCAAGCAGAAGAGCTCCAATTTCTTTGGCACTGCACTGTAACCCAGAAAATGCATTTGGGTCACCACATTATGTCAGACCATGTGCCAGACAGATATACAAATACATGTACGTGTTTTACATTAAATAACATTTTTCTCAAAAGTTGAGATAAAATTTACTTACGATTTTCCAGAAAAGCCGAAAAACTAGACACAACTAAAGAACTCTACCGAAGTAGGAGACAGCTTATACTACCTCTCACAGGGCTTGTGGGCTCGTTTGGTCGGAGAAAACTTCAACTTTACACCAAAAGCTTGAATGGGAATAATAATTGTGTGAAAATTAATTCTAGTCGAGTCACTGGTCCCGTTTATCCACCCACTGGTTCCGTCTGCCATTTGTCTTGAGCTTGCCAATCCAGTCATAAAACTTGTTCTCACGGGTCTGGTCATTAGCTCGAGTTCTCCGGTCAGGTCGATAGCCTGTGCTCACTGCAGGTGAGAAAATTAGCAGGACCTATCTGGTCTGGTCATCAACAGGAGCCTGGTGTTGCTTTCTCTGTATACAATAATCTTGTGTGGTCCAATACCTAAAAAAGTTCACCTGTAAAACCAGAGCATGGTAACTGTGTACATACAAAGAGCATAGTTGGATATATTACCTTCAGGAGACACAGACTTCTGCCACTCATCAAGGATCCCATCTAAAAGAAAGGGAAATTCATTAGTGGTGTGCCGAGGTCATGTTTCTTTTCCTTGCACTTAGACCAGACCAATTTTATGTTTTGTTTCATGGTCAGATTTTATTTTTCTCCAAGACTGCATGGAGGTGATAATAAAAACAAAACTGGACATTTGAAGTTCGTTCCTGTTCGTTCGTTCCTTGTCTTTCATTTATCAGACTCTACATGATGTCACATAAAATAATACATTGACAATTGAGTGAATGAACGATGTGACCAAAGAGAGACAAGTAAAACCAATTTTCTCGGTGTGAATCTTGATCATTTCGGTTTATAGCTGGATATACAAAATGATCGATCTGACTTCGACTGTTAAGTATTAAAGGATAAAACATCAACTAACAAGCGTTCTGAGAACCCCAACATCTCGCCTTGCGGGGTCATCCGCCAAAGGTGCAGCAGTATTGAAAGCATACATGTAGAGCAAACAATAAGGTCTGGAATAGGTGATGTGGTACAGACAATAATGTCTGGAAGAGATTATCTGGTACAGACAATAACATCAGTCCCATGTGGAATTACTGGCAACAGTTAATCCCATGAAGGATGGATTGGTCAGTGCCGTTGGATTACTGGTACATAGGGCACTCCAGAGTGAGATTACTGCTGGATAGTTCAGTCCCATGTGAGATTACTGCTGGATAGGCCAGTCCTGTGTAGGATTACTGCTGGGTGGACCAGTCCCATGTTATTACTGATGGATAGTCCCCTGTTGGATTACTGCTGGATAGTCCAGTCCCAAGTGGGATTACTGCTGGATAGGCCAGTCCTGTCTGGGATTACTGCTGGATAGATGAGTCTCATATGGGATTAATACTGGATAGGACAGTCCCGTGTGGGATTACTGCTGCATAGGCAGTCCCGTGTGGGATTACTGCTGCATACGGCAATCCTGTGTGGGATTATGGCTGAGGAGGCCAGTCCCGTGTGGGATTACTGCTGGATAGGCTAAACCTGTGTGGCATTACAGCGGAATAGGTCAGTCCCATGTAAAATTATGGCTGGATAGGTGAGTGCCATGTGGAATTACTGCTGCAAATTGCAATCCAGTGTCATATTACATCTGGATAGGTCAGTCCCATGAAAGATTACTGCTGCATAAGCCAGCCCCGTGTGGAATTACTGCTGGATAAGCCAGTCTTATGTGGGATTACTGCAGGATAGGCCAGTCCGGTCTGGGATTACTGCTGGATAGGTCAGTCCCGTGAGGCATTACTGCTGGATAGGCCAGTGCCATTGGGATTACTGCTGGATAGGTCAGTCCTGTGTGAGATTACTGCTGAATAGGCCAGTCCCAAATGGGATTAGTGCTGGATAGACCAGTTCAGTCTGGGATTACTGCTGGATATTTGAGTTCCGTTTGGGATTACAGCTGGATAGGTCAGTCCCGTATAGCAATACTGCTGGATAGGCCAATGCCATTTGGGATTACTGCTGGATAGGTCAGTCCCGTGTGGGATTACTGCGGGAGAGCTGTGACCTAGGAAAACATGAAACATGTCCACCAAGTTTTATAATCATCGCACGAAAGGTTCAACAAACTTTCCATGTACAGATCTACCTGTAAATTTTTGCCCAACAAAAACCTTATCAATGGAAAGGTACAAATTCTAAACTGCAATAATTAGGAAAAAAATTCATATTTAATGTCATATTTCTTAAACAGCACATGCACATCTTTGAATCACATTGAACTTGGATAGCAAGTGTCAAACTCATCCAATGAAAGCTGACAGCTTCAGAAAACTTTCCATTTAGACCTTTTCCATGTACAGGTGTACATGTATATACATCAGGGGTTTTTTTAGACAAAAATTTTTCATCTACTCAATTTCAAATATTGTAAAACTCAATTTTTTTGCGCGCCGTTGGCGCGCATATTAATGTCACTAAACTCAATTTTTTTACTTTTTCATCTAAAAATTGATGAAACTCAATTTTTTTGCCTTTTTCATAAAAAAAATGATAAAACTCAATTTTTTTGCCTTTTTCATCGAAAAAATGATACAACTTGCTCTTGTTTTATTTTTATTATTTTACCCCTAAGCCAAGGTCATTGTTTTCATTGAACGACCTCCGTTGAATGGTGATGGAGCACTGCGATCACATACATCTCATGATCTCCCCTCAGCCCCCCCCCCCTTTGATTTTAGCCCTGCGAATTTTGTAACATGAATTGAACTGACACACCACAGAACCAAGAGTTTGTTTTCCATTATAAGTGCATTGAGTTTATAACATTTATTCGCACCTTCCAATATGCCGTTGTGTTTATTTGTCAGTACTTCCAAACTGACTTCATTATGGCAGAACAACAGGTGACTGTCACAGAAGGAGCAATAATGCGTTAATTTCGCGGCAGAAATAAAAGCATGATGAACGATTTTAACAGAAGTTGCTCTCAAGCATTCGTGTATTACAATAATTTATTCGTTAGTTTTGGAGTCTTAAACGAAAACTTCTCAATTTACCGTAACAACAAGGCCAGGGCAGAGGTTGCATGTTGCTTGTTTTCCACCACAAAACACAGGGCGAGGCACTTCACTTCGACGATATTATACGCGTTCAAACAAAATTCCATCAGATCAAAGAAGTTGAAAAGTATGACAAATATATTTTTTGTAGTTTGTGTTCTTGTTGAGATTTTCTCGCTTACGACTGTCAAGCGTGTCCCACGTGTTGAGCTGAAGAAAATGGCGCTGAATTGCCTCCCTTGTCATAAGATTTAATAACGTAAAACGTATCGGATGATATTACGACATTGAAGGGGCGCTGCAGTCAACGTCAAGAAAAATAATCTCCGCGAAAGCTTGAGTGGGTTTCATTTTCACTGGATATCCCAGACGAGACGCGGTGTCTGTGGCTAAACAAACATACGAAAAAACTGGGAAGTGGCAGAGATGACATGAAGAGTGGCTCTCCTACGGACATTTATTGGCATAGAGACGAAGGTGACACGAACAACAACAACAACCTTGTGTTGTGAACTTTCGGTTCCGATAACTTTCCCGTGATCAGGGCATTTTTGTTCGGCCCGGTCTTACATAAACTCAATCTTTTATGAAAAACTCAATTTTTTTCCGCGCCTACGGCGCGCACATCCCCAAAAAAAACCAGAAAACTGAATTTCTAGCCCAAAACTCAATTTTAAAAAAATCGCAAAAACTCAATTCAAATTCGTTTTCATCGGGAATACCACGATGAAAAACTGTCTAGAAAAACCCCTGATACATGTACATTATTATTGGCAGATTAAGACAAAACCCTCAAAATTTGAACAAAAATTAATATTTCATCTCCTAAATATCACAGGTACATCTTCTAATCGTAAGAAACATCTGTACCAAGTTTCATAATCATTCAATGACAGCTGACAACTGCAGCAAACTGTGGTGTACAGATGTACATGTGCACTGCAGCTAAACGCAAAACTCATTCATTTGCCATAATTTGGAGAAAAATTAATATTTCATCTCAAAAATAGCACAAGTACATCCTCCAATCATAAGAAACATGTGTACTAAGTTTCGTAATCATCCAATGAGAGCTGACAACTGCAGCAAACTTATCGCCTACATGTACAATTTACCTAAACAGAAAACTCATTCATTTGCCATAATTTGGAGAAAAATTAATATTTCTTGTCAAAAATAGCACAGGTACATCCTCTAATCATAAGAAACATGTGTACCAAGTTTCATAATCATCCAATGACAGCTGACAACTGGAGCAAACTTACCATGTACATGTAAATGTATACATATAGAGGCCTACATGTACAATTTACCTGAACAGAAAACTCATTCATTTGCCATAATTTTGAGAAAAATTAATATTTCTTCTCAAAAATAGCACAGGTACATCCTCTAATCATAAGAAACATGTGTACCAAGTTTCATAATCATCCAATGACAGCTGACAACTGGAGCAAACTTACCATGTACATGTAAATGTATACATATAGAGGCCTACATGTACAATTTACCTAAACAGAAAACTCATTCATTTGTCATAATTTGGAGAAAAATTAATATTTCTTCTCAAAAATAGCACAGGTATATCCTCTAATCATAAGAAACATGTGTACCAAGTTTCATAATCATCCAATGACAGCTGACAACTGCAAGAAACTTTCCAAGTACAGATGTACATGTGCACTTCAGCTAAACGCAAAACTCATTCATTGGGATTTTAACATTAGAGCACCCCAGGGGTAGTACCCCCAGGTGGCATACCCACCCCCCATATTTTTTTTATTTTTTCTATATTTTTTCTAATTTTTCTAGATTTTTTTTTAACTTGCTAAACCAAAAACCTTATCATTTCCAGGCAGGGGACACCGACACCGACGACCTCTTTCCCCCCTCACAATATCTCCCCTTTACTTCGTAAGGCGAGATAATAATGGAAGGATAACTCCATCGTTTTTCCCAGGCTTATCTAGATTCTGTGTTTAGCAGATTAGAGAGAACTACCTCTCTAAAATGAAGGTTAAAAAGGTCATTTTTGCCTAATAAACTCAACAATATATTAAACTAAGAAACATCCACCACAGGCCAACAAGGACATATATCTGCATCGGATGGTATGAAAAAAAGAAAATTGATGTCTATCTAATTTGCATAATAATAGACATGTTTTGTTCTCAAATTAAAAATCAGATTAGGCACACTTTAATTTGAATATCAATATGGCAACAAGTAACAATAAATAAGTCAAGTCACCTGAAGATTTAGGATTGTTTCGAATAAAATCAAAAGACATTAAGCAAAAAACGATCTTTTTTCACCTTCATTTTCGAGATAAAGTTCTCTCTAAACTTTTCAGTCTCCCCGAACACTGACGAATGAGTCGCCACTACTGTATCCCAACATATATTCTCTATACAGCTGTGAGTATAACATACCTAAAGGTCCCAGGCCTGGTCCTATCCTGGATACCTTAAATTTTTGCCCGGTTTTCAACTCAATATCAGCCAGTGCTTCAGCTTGTTCTACCGCCTCTCTCTCAGACACAAAGCATACCTCCAAATGTCTAAGAATATAATAAGAATAGTTCGGCTTCACAACGAGAAGAAATAATGAACTACCAGACTTATTAAAAAGGTAACGCAGTCATTTTGAAAATATGTATTAAACAACACACAAGTCAAAAGATGTTGTATTGGTGGGAAAAGTATATAAATGCGAGAATAATTTTTCTATACGTGATGACCACGGATATGCGATTAATATCAAATGCTCAAAAACAAAACAGAAAAGGAATCTGAAGATAGTGCCTGATGTGACGTCAAATAGACAGCACCTACACTATATTAGAACGCCAGACAGCTTTCAAAACAACGCCCGATGTTGAAAGCTATGATGTTTGGAATGTCGTTACTTAAAATCACGACATAACATCAGGCACTGGCTGCAGTTGCCTTTTCTGTTTTGTTATTGAGCAGTTGATGAAAAGCGGATTTCCAAGCTGAGCAGTCACACAGAAAAGTAATAGGTGTTACGGTAAGTTCCCTAAGTATTCGTGACCAGAAGTGAATATTGCAGTCGTGAAAAACTGACCACTTCCGAATACTTTGTGCAGGTCAGTTCAGGAAAACGGACGTTTTCGTAAATTTAGTCCCCATATTGACGGAGCTTCTCGACTTTGGGGCACACTGCGAACAGGCAGGTTAGCGTGACGAGAAGAGCGGCATGTTATGCCCGTTTCACGAGTGTAGGAACGGGCTGCCATACCGTCCGGACGGCCCAGTTGGTAACAGTTCGTTTGGTTACGTTGGTAACAGTTCGTTTGGTTACTAGTCCCCAACTTCTAAAATGTCTATCAAAGAAAAACTGATTATTCGTACAACATTACATTGTTTGCTAATTGGAATGTTTTATCCACTGCTTTGTTGTGTTATCAATCGTGAACGTGTAACCCCCATATGTTCCCCAAAGTAATAATTGAATCAAGCCTTTGTGTCTATTAATAGCCTGTACATTTCTGCTTGCATGGGGCCAAACAAGGGGGCGTATGCACACTGCGTAACTGTACTCTAGAGCAGGCGATGCCTCTCTTCATAAGATAACCTTGTTTAATTGAAATGAATATCTTCCAACATTTATCCCATGATTATGTAAAACGGCTAAAATAGTTAATTTTATATGCAAATATTGTGGGATTTACCTGAAGTATCAATAAAAAAACTCCAATGTCATGTGAGTCGAGGGAGCCAGTATTTCATTTCTTCAGATTTCCTAGAAGTCTCCTGTACATTTTTTACTTCAGCACGGAAGCAGCTGGTATTTCATTTGAGCTATCGGGAGATGTCTTAGACATTGATGCTGGTCAACCTGAATATCCCCATTGAGCCTCTTTGTGCACACAATCTATGGTAAATCTGCTAGTCGCTGTGAAAATTGTTTGGGTAATTTGAACAAATGTATTGCTTTGTTTCATTTCAGCAACAAAGTAATGAATGAAAATGAAATGAACAGAAAACTGTTATTTTCTTTTAGACGGTCACTTCATTAAATCATTGCAGTGAATATGACCAATAATTATATGTAAACCAGTCAGAATCTTTAATTTGTATACAAGATTAGCACAATCAAAAACAATAAATCGGATGATCGCAGGTTTGAAGTGAGACCAGCCAGTCTGTCACGGGTTATACAATCGGTCTGCATATGCAAACTGATCCAACACTCTGCCTTGTTGGCACATAATAAACGATTTGGGCCGAAACTGGCTCTAGCTAATTTGAATAATAATAGTTTTCTCTGGACTCTGATGATTCGTGTAGTCTTAAATGTCTCCATTCCAGGCAGGATCAAAGCACTTCCTCTCTTGAACTCTCAGTACTTTTGGCCTTGTGCCAAAATCGGGCTGCAATATTGGATACATTCACATATCAATGGACAGGTCCTGCATATGGGGTGAAAAAGGGGTTTATCTCTGCTTGGCATCACGAACTGCATGGGAATTTGCCAGCTAAAAGAGGTTCATATGGGGACGTTCTGAAGAGTAAAAGTCCCTGATAATCCAACCTGGCTCATTCTTTCAATCTTTCCATGGATGTCAGCAAATCATTCTATCACACAGCTGTGTAAACACCAATATTTTCAAAACCCTTTAAGTAAACTGCGTATTAACCTCGAGTCCTTGCTATAATTGCTTTCAAATAACAGATGTATCCATTTTTATTGGGAATGGATATGGGAGCTATGCCAAGTCCCGTCATCGAATTTTGACGAAAAAAAAGGATGTTCACTTCCGTATATTCATTTTCTGATGCTGTCGTGGCGATTGGTTTCGTAAAACCCTCTAAAATATATTTAGGACTCTTCTTTAGGATATAACAAGCTGAAAATATTGTAAATAGGTTTGAAATAGAGTAAAACGGCTATTGAGCGGCGCTTTATAGGAGATTGTTCATAACCGGGTTGGTATTTCATAATATCCCACGCCTCTGTCTAATTTGAACGCTCGAATAAGAACGTTCTTTTTCTGACGCTCCTTTTTCTGACGGGATAGTGTTCATTTTCCGACTGCCTGACGTTCGTTTGCTGGGAGAAAAAGAACGAGTACGGGTTCATTTTCTGACGCATTCTTTCAGTTTGAACGTGAAAACTTTTGACACGCTCTCGAACTCGTTGATGCGGATGTTTTTCCCATCCCACAACTACATAAGCCCACAATATTATCAATCTCGCGACCACATAAATGGGGGACTTGCGAATAGTTAGGACCGCGGTTTTTCACGAATGGGCCGTTTTCGATTACTTAGGGAACAGTGTCACGTGACCTGGCGAAAATGCCCGTTTACGAATTTACTTAGGGTCGTGAATACTTAGGGAACTTACCGTACTGCTTAATTTGACTATCAATTGGACGGCTTTACCATAAAGTGTAATTCGATGCATATTTTCAATGATTGCAACTCTCTAACAAAATATAAAATGAACAAGAGCCCAAGGGGCTTCAATATACGCCCATATATCTGGAATTACACTGGTCTGAATTTCTAGATTGTTAATGGCCTTGATCCGAATTGGTAGCTAGCAATCCAGAGAAAGGTCTACGAATTCTATGCTTCTGAGAATGTTACATACATCACATCTTATATTGAATGATAAACTAAAATGGGCTGAACTCTTGGTAACTAGGTGACCATGAACCAAGAGTTGAGAGTTCACATATCCCACACTGAAATCGACAATAGTCAAACACAAGAAAATAGTAGTTTTCTTTCAAATGGATTCCTTTCAGGCGAGAAAATTTTCCATGAAGGCAGAAGGATGTGAACAAAGTGATGAAGTAAACTTTTGTTCTTGAGTTAAATAACAGGTATACAGTTCATAAAGTACCCCTCTCCCCATAAAATTAGTAAATGTATGATTTTTATTTCACAACAATTTAAGTAAATGTAGCCATTTCTTACATGTATCAAACATGAGAGACAACTCCACAGAACAAATGCCATATACATATAGGGGACACAAGTCTGAATATTCCAACCTAACACATTTAGACAGCTAAAATTGACTTTTGACAAATTGATCACTCTTTGCAATGCGAGTAAGCTATACCCAAAGTTTGGTATCAATCCATACCTTGAAACTAGAGATAACGCATGGACAACTAATGTTAATGGGTGAATGGACAGAATGGCACATCACATTACATGATCTCGTCTTCGACAGGTATATGAAAATGTGACTTTTAATGATTTCTTGAGTTTCGGGTCACAGTGACCCACATTTTGGTATGTAACACATCATGTCCCTCTAATGTATCTCCTGGCACAAAAAAAAGGTCATTTTTAATTATTTCAAATTTTTGGGTCACAGTGACCTTGACCTACATTTTGGTACACAACACATTGTCTTCCCTTAATATCTCAATCATCTTCACAAGTCCAGGTAAATCCTAAATCCTTGGAGAGGGTTTACCTTGACATTTTTGGTCTTTCGAATGAGTTCTTGAGTTGACGCCTCTATTATACAATCTCGTACATTTCATCCACCGCGCTTGTTTTGAATAAGCCTGCCGGTATCCCAAGCTTGCGGTTTTTGCTTTGACTTCCGATGTTGATTTCAACTTGACATCAAAGCAGTTGAGTCCGCAATGAAATTCAATCCTGTCATATCTCATACGGAGCGGATTGGCCTAATCAACTGGCTTAGCGCGTTCAGTGATTGGGTTGATTTAGAGAAACCCTCTTGACCTCATTTAACCTCATTTATATCCAGAACTAATATGGGTAACTAACCAAGCCAGTGTATTGATCCTAACTCTCTGGAGATATTGAACCAAATCCTGGTCCAAATACTGATTTTAAATTGTCTGTTGTCCACAATAATGTATGTGGCCTTGTTGATAAAATACACCTTGTTGAAGCTAACTTGGGCAAATACGACATTATCGCCATCACTGAGAGTCATCTTACTGCTCATATCTCCACTAATAAAATAATGCTCCCGGGTTACCAACAACCTTACCGTAGAGATCGACAACAGGCGTGGGGAGGTGTATGTATTTATGTCAAACAAACTGTTGCCGCCTCGCGAAGACGAGAGCTCGAAATTACTGATTTGGAGATGATCTGGCTCGAAATACACGATAACCCCAAAACTCTAATGTGCATACTTTATCGTCCCCGTGATACTCCTGTTGAAAAATGGCCGATCTTATCAGACAACATAGAAACTGTTCGTGATTCTAACCCTGGGAAAAACATTGTCGTCCTTGGCGATTTAAACGATGATCTCTTCAACGATTCAAAATTTTATTTGCGCGATATAATACATTCTCTAGGCTTTAATCAATTATTAACTGAAGCAACTCGACCAGTTTCTAATTCTCTTCTTGACCCAATTTTATGCAATAAGCTCCAACTTGTATACGACAGTGGTGTTCTGGTGCCTTTCTGCAGTGATCATGCCCCAACTTTTGTACTACTAAAATCGCGAATCCCCAGACAAAATACATATAAGCGACTAATTTGGAATTATGAGAAAGCTGACTGGGACAAATTCAGAAATTTATCATTGAATGCCGACTGGGATGTTTTGTCAGAGGAAAATGACGTTGATACGTGGTGCCATCGCATCACAGCTAACCTCACTCAGGCGGCTGCATCAGCAATACCTAACAAATACGTTACTATAAATCCTAATGACAAACCCTGGATGACGAATAAAGTCAGACATGAAATGAGAATCCGAGATAAATTGTTTAAAAAATCTAGAAAATCCAAACTTGAAGTTGATGTCCTGAGTTTCAAAAGGCAAAGAAATTAAGTAAATCTACTTGTTAACTCTGCGAAAGACGAATCTAAACTGAAAAGAGCTGAAAAAATACAGGCTGGTCATTACGGTTCAAAAGACTGGTTGAAGTTGAGTAAATCATTCCTTAAAGAATTTAATTCTAATTTAATCGACATTCCTCCTCTTAGTAGACCTGATGGATCATTTGCCTACGAATGTAGCGAAAAGGCCGAAATACTTAATTCTTATTTCTCTAGCATCACAAATATTGACGACTCTACCGCACAACTGCCTCCTTTGTTTATGTATACCGAGAATACTTTGAACAGTTTCTCTGTGACTACTACTGATGTTTTAGATATACTTTCTAATCTAGACACTTCAAAGGCCCTAGGGCCTGACAAAATCAGTCCAAAATGCCTTTATGAATCTCGGCATGTATTATCGCCTATTTTTGCTCGTTTTTTCAACCATTCGTTGAAAACCTCAACATTCCCAACTGACTGGAAATTAATAATGTAACTCCTATATTTAAAAAAGGTGATCATCTTTCATCTATCGCCCAATATCGTTACTGAGTTGCCTAAGTAAGGTTATGGAGAGAGTTGTATTTAAGTACCTTTACAACTACATTAGGCACAATATAACACCTCACCAGTCAGGGTTTCTTCCCTCCAACTCAACAGTAACTCAATTACTTGATATTTACTTCGATATAACTAAAGCTTTAGACGAACAGAAAGAGGTCTTATTCTTATTTTTCGACATATCTAAAGCGTTTGACAGAGTTTGGCATCATGGTTTACTTCGCAAATTACAACAATTCGGTATATCTGGTAGTTTGTTGAAATGGTTTGAAAGTTATTTGCGAAATTGTTGTCAGCGAGTCGTGTTGCATGGTAAAGAATCGACAGTATTACGTCTACACGCGGGAGTGCCCCAAGGCTCTGTCCTTGGTCCTCTTCTCTTTTTGCTATTCATAAATGATCTGCCTAGCAATATTATAAACAACATCCGTTTATTTGCTGATGACACCTGCCTATACATAATTTCAGACAACCTTAATGCCCAGATTACGCCTATCAACCAGGATATAAATATAATTTCCCAATGGGCGAAAACATGGCTCGTGGATTTTAATGCCACTAAAACAGTTTCCCTTTTAGTCTCCCTACGACATTTTCCCACGGCTTTTCCGATTATGTTTGAAAATTCAATTTTAAATCATTCGTTGAATCACAAACATCTTGGCATAAACATTCAACAACAAAGGCAATTGGCATGATCATGTGATCATTTTACAAGTAAATTTTCTGTTATTAAGCTAAAACTTACCTCACTTCCACTCTTTGCATTTCTTGTCTACAGGAAATATCACAGTAAGAATTTAAATGACACAGTTATCTCCCCTGCTAGTCACCTGATTGCATAGCTACCCACAATTCTACTTCCTTCTTGTTCCACTGCGATACATGGTCTGGATGTATCATAGCGGGGAGGTTGGGTGGGCATCACTGGAAGTGAGGTAAGTTTTAGCTTAATAACAGAAAATTTACTTGTAAAATTTTTGTGTTATTTGCGCTGAAAACTTACCTCACTTCCACTCTTTGCATAGAATGCCACCGTAAGGTAGGTGGGCAAACTGATACAATCCGTGGTAGTGATAAATGCCATACATAGTGACTAGTTCAAAGTAGAAATCATAGATCTTCTACCTCACAGAGGATCCATGAAATCATACAACAGTAATAACCTGTATGCCTATGGTACACAGGGAACCTCTGTTGCTACTCTGACTTCAAGGCTGAGATGCAATATACGCCCCCCTCCTTTTTTTCGAAAGGGGCCGAGAGAAAAAATGCACTCACCCGCAAGCAGGGTTACAACTGTACGCCCGGACTTTTGTAGCTATATTGCTGGCCTCGGTCCCCCTGACACCCGCTGTGCGGTCACAAGTGGGCCGATGGAATAGAGGTCGTTACATGCCAACGTCATGTCCCGGAGATAGTAGGAGGCAAATGTCGTGTTTGACCTCCAGTAGCACGCCCTCATAATGTCAGTCACCGATCTGTTGGTCCATAGAGGCCATGATGCCGCTAATGCCCTAATCTCGTGACCCGAAACGTTTACAAGCGCGGCTTGCCTATCAGTAGCCGTGGAGTACGCTAGCCGAATCGTATTTTTGAGCCAACTCGAGATAGTGTTTTACTTATTTCTTGTTTGGCTTTGGGATCGAAAGGGATAAACAAACGCCTCCTTCCCGCTCTGATCTCCTCTGTACGATTCAGGTAACACGCAAGTGCCCGAACCGGACACATTAACATGTCTGATTCAAGACCGGACGAAAGGAAATCAGATAAGGCTGGAATTGTGAACTCTTGAGATATGGAATCGTAGAGGGCTTGATTCTTGGCCACAAACTCAGGAACCGTTGTGAGAACTACCTTGCTCCAGTTCCTAGAGTGTCTGATGTTCCTTTTATCGGGCGCATGCAGCTCTGACACCCTAGCTGCTGAAGCAAGAGCCAACAAAAACGAAGTTTTGTATGATAAATATTTTAGCTCAATAGCTTCTATTGGCTCGAAAGGTGGCTCTCCCAATTGCCGAAGTACTAAGGCTAAGTCCCACTTAGGTAATTTCGGAACAGCCGACTGACCAGTTATCTTGTATGACTTGATTAGTGCAGATAAGTTTGGATCAGTCGAGGGATTAATCCCAGTACCCAGTAGAATAGGTTGAGCAATGGCCGCTCTATAACCTTCTACCGTAGCAGGCACCAGGCCCCTATCCCTGAACAGGTACAATAGAAACTCTGCTATCTCAGGGATAGTTGCGCAGGATGGATTAATATCCCTCTCTCCACACCAAAGATCGAAGATTGCCCACTTTGAGTTGTATACAGCGGAAGAGGACGGTCGAATAGATTGTGCCATTCGGCGCCCAACCTCCGCTGAAAATCCCGCCTGAGCGAAGTGCTGCTTGAGCACTTGCACACGTGGTAGTGGAACAGTCCTGGTTGGCTGTGGAATGTCGACGTTCCGGGCTGGCGCAGTAGATTGTGCCATACCGGAAGCTGTCTTGGTACATCTACCAGAAGATCCAATAGTTCCGGGAACCACGGCCTTGCTGGCCACCACGGAACAATCAGGTAAACGACACACATGTGTTCGCGGATCTTCTGAAGTACCTTCGCTAGGATAGCTGGAGGAGGGAACGCATATGCTACCATCCTTGACCAGTCCTGCGATAGTGCGTCCACTGCATATGCCGTCGGATCCGGAACCGGCGACATGAACAGGGGCAGTAGATTGTTGCGCCGAGTGGTGAACAGATCTATGTGTGGCATCTCCCAGACATGAGCTATTTGTTTTAGTATGTCTGGGTGAAGTTGCCACTCCGTGGGAATTATCTGATTCCGTCGTGAAAGCGAATCCGCTAAGACGTTCAGTACCCCCGGGATGTGCCTGGCCAACACCGATATGTTGTTGTCCCAACACAGACCGAAAAAGATTTCCGCTTGGCTTTGTAATAGCGGAGATCTCGTCCCCCCCTGCTTGTTGATATAGGACACGACTGTTGTGTTGTCCGTCGCAACTAGCAGGTTCTTGTCGGTCAATACGCTCACCCACGTGCGGATGGCATGTGTCACTGCCATAAACTCCAACACGTTTATATGGTACGAGCGTTCCTCGATTGTCCATAACCCGGATGTCGACTTGGACTCGAGGTGGGCTCCCCATCCTTCCATAGATGCGTCCGTGAACAGGTGATGTGACGGACGAAACGGAAGTAGGGACACACCTGGCATAACGTTGAGTGGATCCAGCCACCATTGGAGGCATTGTTTGACTAGCGGTGTTACAGGTATCCACGGATTCAACTGCCTTTCGACCCATTGATGATTGAAGTAAATCATTAAGGGACGAAGCTGCAACCGCCCTCTTGGTGTTGCGTCCTGTGTTGACGTCAAGAGGCCGATTATCGCAGCAAAGTGTAAAGCCCTGGCCTGAGATAACTTGAGGAACTGAGGTATCTTCGTCGTTATCTTTAGCCATCGATCTTCTGGGGGTTTGGCGAGAGCTCGTAGCGTATCGTATTCCACCCCCAGAAATTTGCGCCTTTGTGAAGGAATCAGCTCTGATTTCTCTTCGTGTGGGATGTATCCCAGAGAAGTCAACATCCTTAAGACAAACTGGGTGTCTAGGATTAACTGTTCCTTGCAGGCATTCCTTAGCAGGGAGTCGTCGATATAAAAGTGGTACTTTATACCTAGACTGTGCAGGAATTGTGCCACTGGTGTAAACACTCGTGTGAACACCCAAGGGGAAGTAGATAGGCCGAACGGAAGCACTTGAATTTGGAAGCGTCGTTTGCCGACCATGAATCTCAAGTACTTCCTGTCCCCCGGATGTATCGGGATATGCAGGTATGCATCCCTTAAATCCAGAGAAGTCAGCCATTCCCCTTGTCCGAGTACCGACCGGATAGACCGGAAGGACTCCATGCGGAAGTGTGGCGGTGGAGTGAGGTAGTCCTTGTTGAGGCGCTTTAGGTTTATAACCATGCGCATCTCGGACGTGTCTTTCTTGGGGACCAGAAAGACCGGCGAATAGAACCCGGGTGACGTGTCCGAAACCGGAAGCTCTATTACAGCTGCCTTCTCTATCAGCTTGGCCACAGAGGACTGTATCGCTGATAGATGACCCGTTCGTAATGGTATACGAGACGGAAGGGGATGAGCAGTCAAGGGAGGAAGCGTGTCGAACAATAGGCGATAGCCGTATCTTATCGTTCGAATGACCCACGCTTCCGTCCCGATCCTTATCCAGTTCCTCCAAAACAACTGCAGCCTTCCCCCTACCGGAAGGTCTAGTTGCTGGGGAACTGGAAACGTTATGTCTCGGTGTTCCCGCCATACCGGAAGCCACCCGGTACGGCCCGAGACATCAGGAATCCTTCTTTGACTGCTTAGATTTCCCCTTACCCTGCTTCTTATGGCCATATGGAACTAGGCGGGTTCTTCTTAGCCTTCTTCGCCTTTGGACCCGACCCGGAAGCCATAGGTCTTTTAGACGAAGCACCGGAAGCAACTGACCTGTCATGCTCTATACGATCCATTTCAGGTCGAACTTCGGCAACAGCATCACCAAACAGTAAAGAAGGAGCCGTAGATGTCTCTAGTAGACTCCTCTTTACAGCTTCCGGTGTGTAACTATGCATAAAAGGAATGAAGGCCTTTCTCCTTAAATACACTAGCATAGAAGATAGGTAGGCATTGTGTACCAGTAAATCTTCTACAGCACCGGAAGCAATCTTCTGGTAGTCAAGAACGAGGTTTATACCCTCCTGTAACTGTTCTTGACTGTCCGCGCCCGACAGCGAAAATAAACCATCCTTTATGGCTTTAAGAAACCAGTCAAGGTGATTCGTAATCGCCACTCCTTGTCGAGCAGTTTCCTCAAGTACTGCGGCCTGTTTGTTCGTGCAAGGAACATCCGGATTACTAGGCACTTTAGTATTGCTAGAGCATAAATACTGAAAGTCGCCGTTCACCTCTGCAGACCGGAAGCTAAACGGTGAGTTATGTACGCCGTAACTTCGTGTGTTTGGCTTCTGTACTGGGAACGGACCAGAAGATCCTGCAGGGCGGAAGCGAGCTTTTGGTCTCAACCTTATAGCACGTTCCTCCTGCGTAGCGGGTTCTGCTAACGTTCTATGGAATAAATGGCAGATAGAATGAATAGCAGTTGAGGCCGGAAGCGTGGTAGCCGACCTCGTAACCCGGTTTGACTCTCCTGATTCAGTTTCAATATCCCCCGCATGTGGGACCGGAAGCTGCATATCAGGAATTAAGTCATAGATGCCGGAAATAAGTTCATAATATTTCCTAGCATCCGGATCAGTATTGGTAGGTTCATTAAATTCAGATCTACCGTACTGGTCCCTATCCACTTCCATAGCTTCCGGGGCTTCCTGCCAGGAGGGAGTATTGGAAGGGATAGTCCTCGACAAATTAGCTTCCGGTTTCCTAGACTGTTCAGTCAAAACCGGAAGCAGTGGCGTACTACTTCGGAATTGACTGGTCATCATCTCTCTCAATTCCTTCATTTCCTCACGTTGCTGTTCCATACCGCGCAGTATGGCAGCCAAAGGGGGATCAGTCACTTGAGAGTGGACCGGAAGCAAGGCCTGACGAGGTGTGTTCACACTCAAGGACCCTCCAGCTGGACGTGAGCACGGCCACTGTAAAGGTCGGTGAACGGGCATACGAGGTCGTAAACCGGAAGCACGTATAGGAGGACGCATCATACGATAAATTCCCGGTCCCGTACCTCGAACACCACCGGAAGCAGATATCTGACCTAAGCCACGCAAGGGCGAAGGTAGACCAGCAACCGGATGCCGCATAATTTGAACTGGTCTGATTGAGGGTTCTTGATAACGCAACTCAGACACAGGCAAAAAATTTGACATATTATGGGTACCTGAATACATACCATACTGCCGTTGTTGCGGGAACCTTAATCTCTGGTGGCCCAGAAGGCTCGTAGACACAAACGTCTCGGCAAGGGAACGAGGAAGGCCACCAGAGTAACCGGAAGCAGGTTGAGAAAATTCAGACAAACCGGAAGCAGCAGTTAAAGGCGTAACTGAGCGACCGGGAAGTCCAGGCCTCGACAGCGTCGAGGAAGGTATTTTCCCAACCCCGGACCCAAATGAAAATTTAACATTAGGCTCCTCACTGGTGCTGCCCAAGTTTTCATAATCATAAGTTGACTCCGATCGAGCGATCGGAGTCCCCTGGCTTTCCCACGCTAAGCCTGGGTCCGTCACCGATTTCCCTTCATCGTCACATCCAGGCGTCCGCTCAATAGGAATCTCCACTTCCACAGCCGTCGTAGTACCAGATTCCATATCTTCGATTACTCCTTCCACTTGTACCAACCGGGTCGATCCCTTACCTGATTGACCCTTCACCTGGCCTGAAATATAATAAATTTACATGTAATTTTTACATTTTTAAACTGAAACTTACCTTACTGACATATGCGTTCGTGTGCAAACACGGATTAACAAGTGAAGAAATTAAAACAATAGCACAGTTCATTTCCCGCCTAATCACCCACGCCAGCACTCAATCACAATAGATCTCCACTTCTTACGCGTAAATGTAAAGATCCCAAGCTCGGGTGGGACCATTACTCTGTCAGTAAGGTAAGTTTCAGTTTAAAAATGTAAAAATTACATGTAAATTTATTATATTTTTTACACAGTGAAACTGACCTTACTGACATATGCGAGAATCCCAAAGCAGGACGGAGGGAAGTCCAAGTGACAGCGGCTAATGGCGTGAGGATTAGACGGAAGTCAGCAAGAGACTTCATGCTGGCCATAAAACTTAAATAAGAATAGGCTTCCATAAAGACTCAATAGCGACAGGGTCATATAACGGTATCGTAGACACTGTCCCTATAGTAAGCCCAGACCTCCCAGGCTCATCGGCGCTGACATAATGGAAGTTATATACACGTGCCCCCCCCTTTTTTTTAAAAGAAAGTTTTTTATGAGGAAACGTGTTCTTACCATTAAAAACCGATAAAAACACACAGGCCTCTAGTGTCTGTGTGCTGACCCGACCCCGGTGATCTGCTGCGCTGTCACCAGTGGTCCCAAGGAAAATAGGTCGTCCTTGATAAGTGTCATGTCTCTCAAGTAGTATGATGCGAAGGTTGTGTGAGATCTCCAAAAACAAGCCCTCATAATATCAGTTACCGACCTGTTGGTCCACAAAGGCCAGGACGCCCCAAGCGCCCTGATCTCATGTGCAGAGACATCACACAACGCAGCCTGCATCGATGACACTCCATCGTAGGCTAACCTAATAGTTTTGGAGAGCCAAGAAGAGATAGTGTTTTTAGATATCTCTTGTTGGCTCCGGGGACAAAATGGTATAAATAATCGCCTTCGCCCAGCACGTAGTACTTTAGTGCGACTAATATATACAGTAAGGGCACGAACCGGACACATAAGGTTGTCCGATTCTAACCCTGAGGAAAGGAAATCAGCTAAAGCTGGAACCCTAAATTCTCTACAAGAAGTGTCGTACAGAGATTGGTTCTTGGCTACAAATTCAGGAATGGTAGTAAGTACCACATAAGTCCATCGAGAATCATGCCTAATTTCCCTAGCATCCAAAGCGTGTAGTTCTGACACGCGAGCCGCTGAAGCCAAGGCTAACAAAAAAACTGTTTTGTAGGATAGGAATTTCAGATCGGCTGTAGTTATGGGTTCGAACGGAGGTTCTGATAAACTCCGTAGAACTAATGCTAAATCCCATTTAGGAAGTTTTTGGTACAGAGACAAGCCTGTCAATCCTAAACGATCTAACCAGAGCTGTTAGATTAGGATCAGAGGCAGGATTAACGCCAGTAGACAGGTTAATAATCCTAGATAATGCAGATCTGTAACCATCCACCGTAGATGGAGCAAGACCCTTGTCTTGAAACAGGTGTAACAAGAAATCTGCTAACTGCTGAACAGAGGCAGAACGGGCATCAATGTTTCTTCCAGTACACCACTCATGGAAGACCCTCCACTTCCCTTGATAACAAGCTGATGTGGAGGATCGAGTGGAAGCGACCATTCTTCTCGAAGCTTTCCTAGAAAACCCAACCTCAGTGAGCTGATCCTTGAGCACTTGCAAGCGTGCAGATGGAATGCCTGAGGTTTGTGGTGGAAAATTGCTGACTTCGGTTGACGAAGTAGTTCTTCCCAAAGAGGTAGTCGTCTTGGGACGTCTACCAGTAATTCCAGAAGGTCGGGAAACCACGGACGAGCTGGCCACCAAGGGACAATTAGATAAACCACGCATGGATGCGCGCGTATCTTTGTAGAACTAGAGGCAGGATTGAAGGGGGCGGGTAAGCATACGCTATTAGACCCGTCCAATCCTGCGATAGGGCATCGACTCCCACTGCTAGAGGATCCAGTACAGGGGACATATACAGAGGGAGTTGATGATTCAGGTGAGTAGCGAACAGATCTATCAGCGGTTGTTCCCAAATCTGAGCGATTTGGCGCAGAATGTCTGTGTGAAGCTGCCACTCCGGCGGTATAATCTGATGTTTTCTCGACAGTGCGTCGGCTAGTACATTCAGATGTCCTGGTATGTGTCTGGCACGAAGTATGATATCGTTCTGCCAGCACAGATGGTAGAGTATCTCGGTCTGCTTCAGAAGCTTCGAGGACCGAGTTCCCCCAATCTTGTTGATGTAAGCTAAGACAGTTGTGTTGTCTGTAGCTACCAGAACCGACTGGCCTTTGAGGTCCTGTATCAATAAGAGTATTGCTCGATTGACGGCCATGAACTCTAACACATTGATATGGAGTAACCTCTCCTGCGGAGTCCAATAGCCTGATATCGACTTGGATCCGAGGTGGGCCCCCCATCCTTGCATCGAAGCATCCGTGAACAGCTGATGAGTGGCTTGAAACGGAAGCAGTGTTACACCAGGCATCACGTTGAGAGGGTCCATCCACCATAATAGGTGATGTTTGACTTCCTCTGTGACAGGAATCATGGGATTCCTGTGCCTGTGTGGCCAATGCTGATTTAAATAGATCATTAGTGGCCGTAACTGTAATCGGTCTCGTGGTGTGACATCCTGTGTGGATGTCAGTAGACCGATTATTGATGCAAACTGGATGGCAGTGCGGCAAGAATGTCTGATGAACAGTGGAATGTCGCGACATATCTTGCACCAACGAACTTCCGGTGGCCGAGCAATGACCAATATGGTGTCGTACGCCACGCCTAGGAAGTTCCGTTGTTGTGACGGTGTTATCTCCGATTTTTTCCTCGTGTGGGAGATAACCCAGTAGTTCGATGATGTGCCATACAAATGTTGTATCGCATCGGAGTTGTATTCTGCACATATTCCTGATAATGGAATCGTCTAGGTAAAAATGATATTTGATACTTCGACTGTGCAGATACGCTGCCACTGGCTGAAATACTCTGGTGAAGATCCAAGGGGAACTGGCTAGACCGAAAGGTAGAACCTGGAATTGGAAACGGCGAGCACCGACCAGGAATCTCAGGTACTTCCGGTAACTTGGATGAATCGGGATATGCTGGTAAGCGTCCCGAAGATCCAAGGAAGTTAACCATTCCCCTTGAACCAGAGCGGTCCTGATGGACCGGAAGGACTCCATCCGAAAGTGAGGGGGTTTCATCAGGAAGTCCTTGTTCAGCCTGCGCAGATTTATTATCATGCGCATTTCCGGTGTATCCTTCTTTGGCACAAGGAGGACCGGAGAATAGAACCCGGGGGACCGGTCGTGGACCGGAAGTTCTATTACTGCATGCTTCTGGATAAGTTTGTCCACAGATGCCTGTGTTACCAGAAGGTGTGCCTTCCGTATAGGTATACGGGAGGGCTTGGGAGCAGCAGTAAGGGGTGGATCTATAGTAATTTCTAGGGGGTAACCGTATCGAATAGTACGGATTACCCACGGATCCATCCCCAGTTTTTGCCAATTCCGCCAAAATCCTTGAAGTCGTCCCCCGACCGGGAGACTGGATTTCGGCGGGACCGGAAGTTGAGGCAATTCGTGGTCCCGCCATGTCATGAGATTGACATGGCCCGAATCATCACCGGCCCTGCTGCTTTTTGCCACGACCTTTCCCTTTACCTTTATAGTTGGGATTGGTCTGGCCTTGCTGTTGTGGCATGCGACCCGCCGCTTGAGACTTCCCTTTTGGACCGGA
This sequence comes from Hanleya hanleyi, assembly GCA_036873755.1. NCBI lineage: Eukaryota > Metazoa > Mollusca > Polyplacophora > Lepidopleurida > Hanleyidae > Hanleya > Hanleya hanleyi. Next base: position 9,564 of record JAVTVY010016805.1, on the reverse strand, counting down.
AGCGGAAGTAGTCGGCCTAGGTTGCTTGGCTGGTGGACCGGAAGTGTCCGTAGAAATACGTTTTCCTGTCCCCATACCACTCGCTCTAGGCGGAGGATTAGGCTTAGCCTTCTCCACCGTATCCCTTAGAGACGGTATAATGCCATTAAACAACAGCGAAGATGCTGGCGATTGCTCCTTCAAAGTACGAATGACTATATCAGGAGCATGGTTGACAACGGAAGACAAGTAAGCTTGTCGTCTCAGATGAACAACCGTCGCAGCATTGAACGCGGCTAAAGCCATTGCATCAGCATTAGCTTTAGCAGCCACGTTCTGAAGATCCGCCAGTAATTGTAGCTCAGGACTACTACTGGCTGCTAACTGCGAACGCGACAACCTGCTCAACACAGTGGATATGGCCGTTAGAAACCAGTCCATGTGAGAGGCTATGGCTACCCCTGCCGCGCAGCTTCTTCAATAATAGAAGACTGCTTATCAGTTAGCGGGATCAAGACCTTGGAAGGGACCTTGTTGCCTTTACATATGTCGGCAAAATCAGGTTCCGGTTCCGCGGCCTTAAAGTCATATGCCGAATCATGAATTCCGTACGCTCTAGACGTGGGCTTCTCCACCGGAAGTGGTGCCGAAGCGGAAGCCGGTCTAAAGAGTGCACGTTTTCCTGTTCTTGTAATACGTTCCTGCATTGTTTTAGGCTGGGCTAAAACCGTATCAAGAACGGAACATAAACCATGAATGGCATCTGACGCAGGAAGTGACGACGTCTGCATGGTAGTTGTCGACGGAGCCTCTGCCATAGTATGTAGGCGAGAGGATGTCGGCGGTGGGGGTCGTGACATATTAGGGTACAACTCGTACAGAGCTTCTAGTACCTCTGAATATGAACGTCTCTCCGGATCATGATCACTGTCATTATCCTCAATGGATTGACGTTGCGCGACCCCCTGACGTCTCATCGATGGGTCAGTAGACAAATCAATCGGATCAGACGATACTACCGGAAGCTGTGTCGGAACCGGGGATGGAACCTGAACAGTACCGGAAGCGGAAGTCAAGAGTCGCCGGAACTGATCTAGTTCAGCTGCCTGTTGTTCCATTCTTTGCAGAATAACAGCAGACAGAGAACCATCAATAACCGGAACTCCCGTATTGATTTGTGGACTATTAGAGACCCGCCTATAAGGGGATGCAATAGGCCTAGCCCACTGCATTTCCGGACAAACCGGAAGTCTCAACCCACCGGGGTTTGTCACAACAGGCCTCCTTATAGTGGGACCGGAAGGACGAAAAGTCCTAACCGGAATCCCGGAGTTAACCATACCGGAACCCGCAGGCGACCGGAATTGGCTGACAGGAAGTTGATAATGAGCCCTATATGGGTTTATGACACCCGACCCAGAACCATTCTCAGTCATACCCTGTTGTGACTGAACAATGCCGTATTGTTTCTATTAACACTCTGAGGTATTAAGTGTGAAACTGGCATTGTTCCTGCAGAACAATGACCTCGATCCCCTGCGTTTGTCAACCCAGAGGTGTTCAATTGCAAGGGATTTAATCCTACCCGGCCTTGCGTGATAACTCCCGTGACTGGGGTATTACGCAAGGTCGTGGAGTTTACTCCTGGTAAGACCATGGATACATTGTCTCTATATCCACCAGAGGTATTGTCTGCTGTGCTGAAATTAACTATACCTGGTATTACACCAGAGTTATTTACAGCACCACTTACCATGCCTAAGGCTGCCCCTGGAGCAACAGGGAGTGTCGAAATTGGTTGACGACCAACAAACGACACCTGGGAATTATTAGATATCGGGGTATTCCCAGCGGGAGTCCCCCCAGTGATATCATTCCCAACAGCACATACGGGCGTACTTACAACGTCACCAGTGTTTATGCCCGGAGTCAAAGTGGTCCTCATCTCGGATTGCGTCTCGATTTCCATGGGGGACACACTTTCGGGAAGATCTAGTTCCACTGTGACCTCGGCTGACTCTCCCGTACCTTCATCTAGGACGGACCCCAATACTTTTACCTGTTTCTTCCTTTTACCTGTGGACAGATCAGAAACAAAAGTACTAGTGCTTGGCGCAATACCTTTATCTAATAAAGAACGTAAAGGGCCCATCCAAGGACTGCCAATCGATGCAGGCTTCTTCGCCGTCCCATTTTCAATAAAATGGGAGGGCGGAGTCATGATATTAGTCTCCGACATTAAACCAGGGGGAAGGGAACCCGCACGAGACCCGGTCATTAAATCTTGAAATAAATCATCGGGCCATTGTTGACACTCCTGACATCTATGGGTACAATCACAAGCAATATTGCCTCGACACGCAAGACAAACAGAATGTAAGTCGGTCGTTGATTTAGACTTCCCACAGACGGAACAGAACATAGAGGCCATTATTTTATCGACAGATATACACAAGAATACTTCCCAACTTGATCTTTTCGTTGTTTGTAGACTTGTAGATGATGTTATCACTCGTTGTAAACGTAAAATCCTTCCGTAATACGCTGGAGCTTTACACACGATCTTTACAGTAGCTAGCTAAGTAAAGAAGTGAAGATCTATTGTGATTGAGTGCTGGCGTGGGTGATTAGGCGGGAAATGAACTGTGCTATTGTTTTAATTTCTTCACTTGTTAATCCGTGTTTGCACACGAACGCATATGTCAGTAAGGTCAGTTTCACTGTGTAAAAAATGGAAGTATCGTGAGCGGGGGGGGGGGCGTTTGTTTATCTTTATTTACATCCAATAGGCTGACTAATGAAGACCCAGCTACTGAACTAACAAACCCCCTAGACTCCTCGCCTACATTAGTACGAGGAGACTGTGCTACATACGTCTCGTTTGCGAGATTGGCAGGCAAAACAACACTATTTCCTTCGTTAGCTGCCAGAGAACCGGCCAGATACACCTGGAATATGCCGGGCGCCCACACAATACACTCTTCACAGGCCGTGTCCCATGTACAGATTCTACCCTGGCGGCATGGTGGACACACTGAGTGAAGGTCATAACTAGGCTTGTCACCTCCACAAGACATGCATGACATTTGAGACATATTTTGAGCCATTTTTACGCTGATAACTTAGAGAATACTTCCCAAAGGATTTCTTGCAGAAAATCAGACGTCTGAGGTAATCCAACTGTGAGTAGTTTCGCTAGAAAAGGCACTTTTTCACGGAGTTGACAATGTTTACTTCCAGCCCTACGAAGCAGTAGAACAAGAAGGAAGTAGAATTGTGGGTAGCTATGCAATCAGGTGACTAGCAGGGGAGATAACTGTGTCATTTAAATTCTTACTGTGATATTTCCTGTAGACAAGAAATGCAAAGAGTGGAAGTGAGGTAAGTTTTCAGCGCAAATAACTATCATAATTAAGGCCCAAAGCAAGCTTTCAATTTTTAAAGGCCTAAAATATATTTTAGATCGGAAATCCCTTGAACTTATGTACAAGAGCTTCATAAGACCAAGTCTGGAATATGCTGACATCGTCTGGGATAATCTGCCCCAAAGCAAAATAATTAGATTAGAAAATATACAAAAAGACGCCCTCAGAACCATAACAGGTGTTACCAGAAGTGTTAGTTCAGAAACGCTGTATATTGAAGCAGGATTTGAACAACTTGTACGAAGACGCCAAATTCACAGACTCGTGATGTTCTACCGTATTGCCAATGGCACGACGAATCTGCATTTGTTGAAACACCTCCCCGCGCCCGTTTTCGTTCATAATCCTTATAACACGCGCAATGCAAACCAGTTCACATCGTATAGATGTCGAACAGAATTATTTCGAGGGTCTTTTTTTCCGACCACACTCCATGGATGGAATGCTCTCCCTGAACCGGTTACTAGCTCACCTACAATTTCTGCGTTCAAACGAAAATTACAGAATATGCATAAAATTTCCACTCCACCGCCATGGTATTATGTATGTCATAGGAAAATTAAACATTTAGGAACAATGTTTCTATTCGTAACTAAATCAAACCTGCTTCAATTATTGCCTTTAAACTCCATTTAAATGCACAATCAAACGTAGAAACGGAAGTTAAAAATTAAAAATTATCTCCCCTAGGAGATAGAGTTATCCGCCCCTAGGAGAGCTCTCACTCTTCCCAACGTGGTTACCATATAAGCCAATGCACAGCCCATTCTCTCCCTCTTTCTCATTGTAAATAACCGAGACCAGTAGTGAACTAGGCCGCGGTCTGAGGGGAAGGACGGGAGGGCGCATTAAATTGAAGCAGGTTTGATTTAGTTACGAATAGAAACATTGTTCCTAAATGTTTAATATTCGTTGCCTAAATCGTAAACCTGCTTCAATTATTGCCTCAGTACCAACAGGTGGAAGGAGGGAAACCTCGGCCAAGTAGCAGAATCAAAGGTAGGCTAAGTAACCGCTGGGAAGACACAGACATGGATATAAGACATCAATAATCAAACAATTGAAACCCTGGTCAATGACCGTTAAACAAGGTTAAAATGTGGATAAGATACAGTTGTACTTATCTTGATTGTCCACATCCATGTAGCTGTGCTCATGGTGTGGAAGTATTTTCTACCGAGAAAGGACCCCTACTCAAAGAGTTGTAGAGTCTACTCGGGAAGCCATCTATACCAAGAGGAAGGGACCGGTACCACTAGGGCTATTGGGTCTACTTGGTAAGGCTTATCTGTATGCAGATTCTTGGCTGTTCCTAAAACCGGGTGAAGCATAACTGGTCCGTGCTTAGAGATCGCCAAGCCACACCATACTCAGTCCACAATCGTCTCACGTCCAACTTGCTTCTTGGGAGTTGAGCGTAGATGACGTAGCTGAGATCATAAGAAGGAAGTCAGATTCAACCTGAAAGACACAATCAGACCGCAATTAAGGTAAAGATCACACTCACCATGGAGTCAGGCATCTTAGAGTGGTGATTTAGTGTCCGACATCTCTTTAGAGGATCCAAGGTTGTCCATCTGAACTTATTTCTTTCTTCAATATGTGATCAATCAAATGTGGACTAATAGTATGAATGAGATGAGATGATACAGCAATTTGCAGATTTGCTGCGATGATACAAAATGCCGCCCCCCCCTTCTTTTTGAAAATTTACTTGACCACGTGCTGGGCCGCTATTAACGGCCCAAGTGTGGTTATCCCTTCTGACTGGACTGACATATCTCTCAGATAGAAGTTGGTGAACGTGGAGTTCCAGGCACAAGATTGGACAATGTCATGGAGGGACAGATTTTTCCATAATGGCCATGACGTGGCAATGGCGCGAATCTCATGAGAAGAGGCAGCCGACAACAGAGGGGGAGCGTCTATGGCCAATTGATAAGACCATTTAATGATTTTCTTCAACCACGCGGCGATGGTATTTTTGGTAATGTCACGCAAAGCCGACGGGCGAGGAGACAGAAATAACAGGCGCTGAGAGCCGCGAGCGGAGTCGGTACGAGTAAGATAGTGGCAAATCGCCCGGACTGGGCATAACAGGAGGTCGTCTTCGAGCCCATGCACAAAGTCTGACAACGCAGGAATGGAGTACGATCGTTGAGCGCACGGACCTGAACGCACAGACTCATTTTTGGCAATAAATTCAGGAATGGGCCGAAAAGAAATACGCGACCAATCCGCCGTCCAGGTCATAGAAGATCTTTCAAGAGCATGAAGTTCAGACACTCTAGACGCTAAAGCAAATGCCGCCAAAAAGGCCGTCTTATAAGACACAGCTTTGATAGAAGCGGATTCTAAAGGTTCAAAGGGCGGACGAATCAGAGCACACAGAACCACACCGATATCCCATTTCGGTAACAGTTGTCGCGTACGGCGAGACTGTAACGCGAAGGCGCGAATGAGCGCGGAGATATTATCGTTAAGACTAATGTCTACACCAGAGGTAAGACGTAACACCCTAGCCAGAGCAGATCGATACCCTTCAATGGTGCTGATTTGAAACTTCTTATCCCGATGAAGATGAAGGAGGAAGTCAGCAACTAGGGAAACAGAGGCAGAGTCGGGATCGGCATCCTGTCCTCGACACCAGGAGACGAAATAGGACCATTTCGCCTGATAGAGCTGCGATGTGGAAGATCGATTGGCTGAAACCATCGTTCGTGCAACCTCTGCTGAAAATCCCTGGACTGCGAGTGCATTCTGGATAGTCTGCAAACGTGTAGGTTGAGCCACCGTGGGTTGTGATGGAAAATCCTGTGCGGTTGACGTAACAGGCTGGGCCAAACTGGCAGTCGACGTGGAGGGGCCGTGAGGAGCGGGAGCAAAACCGGAAACCACTGTCGACGCGGCCACCACGGCACTACGAGGAGAATGATGCAGTCGTGACGAGAAATCTTCTGAAGCACTTCCAGTATTAGGGCCATCGGTGGGTAGGCGTAAGCTAGGAAGTTGTCCCAATTGATTGACATAGCGTCGACGTCGAAGGCTTGAGGATCCAGAATCGGACTGACAAACAGGGACAATTGGGCGTTGTTCCTCGTTGCAAAGAGATCGACCAGAGGGGACTCCCAGATGGTGGAGATCTGCTGGAACACCTCCGGATGAAGTTGCCACTCGGTCTGAAGAACGGTGTCCGGACGTGATAGGCTGTCCGCTAAGACATTGAGCCGCCCCGGCACATGGCGGGCGCGAATATAAATATAAGTGCGAGTCCACTCGTACAGATCCCAAACTAGACGAAACATTGGTAGCGAGCGGGTGGTTCCCAACTTGTTGATGTGCGCAATGACTGTGGAATTGTCCGTCGCTATGAGGAGAGATGAGTACATGAGACGATGACTCCAATGCTTCACCGCCAGAATGACTGCCTTCATCTCCAGAAGGTTGATGTGAAGACTGGCATCCAATGTTGACCATCTGCCGGATACCTTGAATATGTCCAGATGGGCTCCCCAACCGGTCTCGGACGCATCGGTGTACAGATGATGACACGGAGCCGGAAAGCGGAATGGAACGCCCTGCATGACGTTGAGCCGGGATTGCCACCAGACCAGATGTGGATGAAGAGACGTCAATACCGGCACCGCTGGATTGATGGAAGGTGTCTGTAGGTAAGGGTACAGATGATACTGTAGTGGACGCACCTGTAGTCGGCCGTAATGAGTTAGGTCCTGAGTGGAAGTGAGCAAACCTACCAAACTTTGCCACTGTTGACGTGTCCGTGACGTTGATGACAAAAACTTTCGGATTAACAGCTGAATTTTGTCCCAACGATCCTCCGGCGGGTATACTCGCTGATGATAAGTATCGAACACTGCGCCGATGTAACGGCGAACTTGAGCCGGAACCAACTCTGACTTGAGAGGATGAGGGATGAATCCTAGATGCCGTAACACCAGAAGCGTGAACTGGACTTGCACGTTGAGACGGGCCTCGTCCGCTGCCCATAGAAGGATGTCGTCTATGTAAACCTCTATCTGAATACCTCGCAGGTGTAGAAATGCCATGACCGGAGAGGTAATGCGGGTAAACAACCAGGGGGCTACATTGACCCCGAATGGAAGAACCTGCCATTCAAATCGACGATCGTTGATAACGAAGCGGAGATAACGGCGATGGCGTGGATGAATTGGAATATGAAGATACGCGTCCTGCAGATCGACTGAGGCCAGCCAATCCCGATGATGTATGCGGGCCCGAATCGATGAAACAGTCGGCATCTTGAAATGAGGGGGGGTGGTGAGATGAAACTTGTTTAACACTTTTAAGTCGATCACCATCCGCATCTGGTGCGAGTCTTTCTTGGGGACCAGAAATACGTGGCTGTAAAACCCCACACTGTCCTCCGTCCGAGGTAACTCCCTGACAGCTCCCTTGTCGATGAGCGTGTCGACCGAAGACAGAAGAGTCCGCACGTGGTCCGCGGAGACTGGTAGGCGGGATGGGCGTGGCCACACAATGAGTTTGGGAAGGGAACGAAAAGTGAACAGGAAACCGTGCTCCAAAACTCTTAAAATCCAGGCGTCGTCTGTGATGAGACGCCAATTGTCTACGAAGTATTGAAGGCGGCCGCCCACAACATGATGACTGAATGAACGGAAAGGTGGGGGATGAAAAACTTCGACTTGATCGGACACGGGAACTTGATAGTCATTTGGTGGAATGACCACCCCTCTTGGTTGGCTTCCCACGAAAGGAACGGCGACCTCGGCCTCGTGGAGGTTTGTCGATACCTCGAAAACTCCCCCGAGCGCCCCCATCTTGACGAGTGGTAGAGGACCTACGACCCCGCTTCTGGCGACGATCCGAAGAACCACCCCGAGCAACAGCCGCAATCAAGCGCGCAGTACGTTCTTCACGAATGACGGGAACAACGGCCTCAATAGCATTATTGAAAATGGACTTGGAAGCCAAAGGCTGATGAAGCAAATAATCCTTAACCATGAAGGAGACATCCGGCTTGACAGTCTTAAGTAAGGCGTTGCGTTGCGCTTGGAGAAGCGAAACGTATGAATAAGAACTGGCCTCGATAACTTGACGGTTAGCCTGTACTAGGGTTTCAATAAAACCCCGTAAATAGGCCACACGACCCGGAGACAAAGAAGTCGACCCATCGTCCAGGCGTAACTCAGGATCCAAAGCAATCCGCGAAGTAGCTAATAAAAACCAATCGGCGACTGAGGAAGCACGTTGGATTACCAATAACATCTCTTGGATATTCTCCACGAAATTGGTATTGAACTCAAGTGGAGATGACTTCGATGACTTAGAAATCTGTGGTAAATCTCGATCACGTTTGGGTGGTTTGTCAGGTAAAACGTTATCATGAAGGTCATGGGGAATCCGGAAACGAGGCTTTTTGAATTTATTGTCATCCTGTAATTGACGATCAAACTTCTCTAAATGATCCACCCACGCTGGGGACGGAGCGCATGTACGAGGAGTCACAGGCTTGGAAGACATGAATGCAGAATCCGCTGCTGTCCGACACTTATTACTAGATGGAACAACCTTCGAAGGGGCGGGCATATCCGGAACCAACGCTAAAAGCGCCTGCATTCTCAGCAAATAATCCATCTTCGACGTATCCTCCGAACTTTCCCGAGAGGAAGACGAATCATCCGACGAACTCGAAGAGACCGGAGATTGAGAACGCGAAGATGATAAATCATAATCCACCGCATGGTCAAGGAAAGGCGCCCGATGATAATGAAGATGATAATCTTGATCAGGAGGAGCCGAAACCCGTGGTAACCGGTGAGTAGTATCAGGTGAATGAACTGTCAAAGTACGAGAACAGCGTACCGGCGAGCGGGAGAGCCGTAAATTGGTACCAAAATGAACCGGTGGACGAGAACTACGGATCGGGGAACGAGACCGACGAACCGATGCAATAGAATCACGAACAGGTGAAAACAAACGACAAGATGGAAAATCCGAATGTCGAGTACGAGAACGTGAATGTTTACGTGAATGTCGAGTCGCAGTATGTGAATGATGAAGTGAAGAATCAACAATCGCGGAAACTGGAGATCGTAAGTTCGCAACCTGAACACTTAATGGAAGAACCGAACGCGCTTCCATAGATTTTCCAGCATTA
>JAVTVY010016804.1:0-62635 GCA_036873755.1 Hanleya hanleyi | reverse complement strand
TTAGAATTATTCTTCACTTAATTTCATATGGATTCTTTTTCTCATACAGATCAACTGGCAATTGCTGTGGTGCCAGTCATTGTGGACCATTTCAAAGAAGACCTAACCATGCTGATCCAAAAAGAAGTAAGTGAATAATTCTTCATGAGTGTAATCGATATTGTTCGTGATGCTAATCACATAGATCTAACATACAACGTCGATGAGTATACTAGTGAAAACTTTAGGGCGTTGAAGGCGGAAACCCCATTTCTTCTCTTTTCCGCTATATTACGTGTATGTAAATATATAACTTAGTAATGAGCAATGCTGGTTCGAATTGGAATTTGACCTGGTTTGATATTTCTCAAACCTGTCTAGCGTACAAACTGACACCTACCTCTATACACGATATGATTTATTATTACATCCGCTACAGGCAGAATAAAAGGTTTTTGGATATTCAACGTATAATTTAGAAGACTCAATGGTCATGATGGTAAAAGATTATGATTGAAGAATACTATCAATCCCATATGCTTATATATCTTTTATGTTACTTTCAGGTAACTCCTGCTGTTATGACACCAATTATTGTCTACCAGGGTTCCAATATGGAGACCGCGGATACCATCTCTGTCTATGTGGAGAAGCAGAAGCTTTTGGACACGACGGATCTCCTGCTGGGATTGAAATGCCTGCTCGCCGCAATTAGGTTTTTCAATATACGCTACAACGAGGAAGTTAACAACTCCTTGACATAACTCGAACTGCTTTTTCTGAAGTTGTCCTATACAAGGGCAGAACCTACCGTTATCAGGACGGTGACAAAGTTACAGAAGCAGTAAGAGCTACTTCTCACTTACAGAAAAACATTCTTGAACCATGATGCTGTATCGTACTTATGTAAGGGTTTTATTAACTTTTCAAGTAGGTGGCAATTCACCAAAGTAGCAGGCTAATATTATGGCATTTAACATTGAGTAATACAGACAACTAAGCAAAGTAGGTGGCTGCCCTGTTGAAAGTAGTCCCAAAAATTGCCGCCTTCTAATAAAACCCCTGTTATGAGCATTCTGACACATATGTATATTTTACTGCTTGCCCTCCCCCCCGGCCCCATACATGTGCATTCATTTGTATTCAGGGTGAACAATATAATGAAGGGTAACTTTTCATGAAACCTGTATTAACACATACGAGCAGAGATACCCAATTATTATTTAGGATATTCAAGATACCCAATTATTATTTAAGATGAGCAACTTATTTTACTTCTTGATCGGTACCTGGATTGGAGTGCTTGTATATTTAAGTCTTTGTGCTTTGAGGGTTAAGATTCATCTGTATATATTATAGCTGATGTCTGTACTATGTGATGAGGTGAGGAGGGTCGCTGTCATATGCAACAGGACATGCTAAATTTGGGTTGGGTTGGGTTGCTTGTGAACTTTGTGCTTTAAATTGTTTGAACTTTGTGCTTTAGTGGGCGGGGGTAGAGACTTGTGTGTATATAAAGTTGTACGATTTTCTGTAGGCGGGTGAAAGTTAGAGGCATAAGTGACATGAACATAAGTGCTTAATTTAGGTTGAGTTTGGATGCTTGTATTTTTAATCGTTTGAACTTTGTGCTTCCAGGGATTGAGAGTGAACTATGATATCAGGGAGGGCTAACATGAAAAGACCAATGTAAATGTGCTTTTTGTGATTTCCCTAATAAAATATATCATACATATATTTTGTGTTAATGTTCTTATTGTGTACCTCAACCAAGAGCCACTACTGGGTGGTACGAACACCACTAATTCTCACTAAAAAGGTGCAAATGAACACCTTTTGAAGGTGTAATTCTCACAAAATGGGTGTGTTTTAACACCCCTGGAAGATGGAATCGTCTCCAGAAGGTGTATTTTAGCCCCTCTAGAAGGTTTAATTTTGGCCAAAAGGTGTAAATAAGCACCCAAGAGGGTGTAATCTCGGTCAAAATGTGTAAATTAACACCAATGAAAGGTGTAATTCGTACTAATAAGGTGTGATTTAACAACCCTGGAAGATGGAATGATCACCAGAAGGTGTATTTTAGCACCCCTAGATGATTCAGATTTGCCCAAAAGGTGTGAATGAACACCCAAAGAAGGTGTGCTGAATAGGTGTAAATTAACACCACTGAAAGGTTTAGTTGTGGTCAAAAGGTGTAAATAAACACCCATGAGATGCTGGGTTCCCAACAAAAATATGCTCATAAATTTGTCAGGAAGGTGCAAATTTTATTCAGAAGGTGTGAATGAACACCCATGGAAGGTGTAATGTGGGCAAAAAAGGTGTAACTTAACACCTTTTCGAGAAGGTGTAAATTTACACCTTTCGGAGAGGGTGTTAATTCACACCCAAAAGGGTGTTAGCCCTGGGACAAGCTATTTACATCCCATAGAGGTGTAATTTACACCTTCTGGGCTAAGTGTGTAGTATACATAAACATTGTCTAGTTTCCCGCAAGAGAGAAGCGGTCAACAGCTTTCAATGATGCCGGTGTGGAGGCTAAGAATATCCGGTGGTTAATAGTGTCTTCTAACCCAGCTAGGACACTTTTCTCCACATTGGGGACATATGTCCCTCCTCAGTTGCAATAGAAAAGGATATGAAAAGAGACAGGACATTCTTATCCATCACACCGGTAAGACATTACGATTTTCCAAAAATATCAAATCCGTATCATTGATCTGTATTCTTAATCCGTATGATATTCGTTATAAAGTCGTCATCTAGATAATGATGTATCTCAGTCACGCTTTGATTGCGACTGTTCATGTGAACACCATGAGGATCTTGAAGTACAAGGGTTCATACGGCCCCTAGCCCCGGGTAAAGCGGAATAAGAAACAAGCGAAAACAAGCATGCGATATTTATCGCCAAATTTCAGGAACTTGGTGGAGGCGCTTAGTGGTATAGCCCTGTTTTATAAGTTCCTGCAATAATGTTTTGTTATGTTGATTAAAAGCGTCACATCTAAAATAGTATCTAGCAAATGCTACTAGGCGAGTTATGTATTTGTCATATGCAGGTCTCACTGGATTATGGCTGTCAAGAAAGGGATAGTTGACGATAAATTGTTATCATCTCTTTTGTCATAGACTGGACGAGAGAGAAGGCCCGCTTAATTTTTTTATAAGGATACAGGTCTAAATATGATGTGCCATTAAGGCTATGAGAGTTTCCTTCAAATCCAGTGAAGGTAGATACATATCCTTCATTGCGTCAATTATATAACGATTATCCACAGTGAGATGTTCGTCTATATAGCGTTTGATGAATGAGAAGGAACGGGCTTCGAATTGATCGGTTTTTGAAAGCGCCTGCATACGTGTATAGTCAAATTCATAAGAGAACAGATATAGATCAGCCAACAGGGGAGCACAATTAGTACCCATTGAAATACCTATATGCTGCTGAAATATTGTGTTGCCAAATTTCACATAGATATTTTCAATGAGAAATTCAAGCATCTCTATAAACAAAGAAACACTACAATGATACCCCCTGTGCTTTATGAATGCTTATGGCTTCTGACATCAATATATCGGCGATCAGCCTTCTTGAACACAGGTCATTTTAATGAACTTAGACGGCCAATAATGTACTGATGAGGGATTGTAGAATAGAGAGTCGAGAAATATGCAGATAAATGTCTGTATGGTATGTGACCTTTAGCATCAAGTTCTTCCGTATGACATCTTCAGTTTTTCAATATCCACGAACATTCCACGCCAGAGTTTTTAAAAATAGTAGCGCAATACCTTTCCTTTCACATCCTGTGCCCTCGTCAACATGATTGGAAGAAGCTTGATAGTGCAGGTTCTAGAACCAGCTTTGAATCTAGCTTTGTATGGCAATTTATGCAGTTTGGGACTATACTTTTGGAATGGAACAAACTATCATATACGATTAAAACCTCGAATGCCTCGGCATTATTTAATCCAACATCCAAATTTAAATCCTCACCATTTTTTATTTTGTAGTACCGGTACTTCAAATATGCCATAAGACCATGTAGATCTGTCAATATATTCACCTAATTTTTGTAGTAGACCATATATTAGCATGGTGTATTTTTTATTCGCTTCCTATTATCTCGGCGAACACGCCGATAACAGAGAAGATGTGTTTTAATGGCGAATTATTTTTCCCTCAATTTATAAACCTGATCAAATCGAGAAATTCCAAATTGTCACGGAAGAAAAGAAGCACTTTACTGAAAAGTGTACTATTTTAAAATTTCTGTAGAAAAGGTATGCCTTTGAAGGGAACTATATACATTGACCGAAATAAGAGTTCAGGGTCGTAATTTTATAATTAGGAGCAATAAATTCATCCTAGGATTTTTTTTATTTTGAGAAAATGTGTAATTAATAAAGATCTTACCAAGAAGTTTTAAAAAGCGCAGTCGTGATTCCGTCACGTTTTTTTAGTGATTCCGTCACGAACTAGATCTAACCCCTGTGATGACCCAACCGCGTTTTTCTCACGAGGAAAACAATCTTATCATACTTACATTCATGTACTGTATGATAGTAAGAGATGTCATATAAGAATAATCAGTTCGAAATGGAAGCAAAAAAAGAAAAAAATAGACAAGCAGCACTAGTGAAAACGAAGGACTTTCACTGTGACTTCCTTCACGGACATTTTTCAAAGATTATATAACAAAAAGTCTACAATATTTCGGAGGATATTATACTTTATTTGAAATTTGACAGCAGGATAAGACATAGAAAGCCTGCGAGGAAGGATATTCCTTTTTTTTCATGGTTTTTCCTGACAATATGACAAGTTATTGTCTGTTTGTCAAGGAGATAAACTGATAAATATACTGTACATACATATATGAAGGTGCCGGAACTAGTGTTTGACTATTCCTTATATTATATATTAAGTCCAACACCCACATACATGATTTTAGATACACCAGAAAGATATTCACGTCAGTTTCATTCATTTAAATGGGCACTATTATCAGGTTACATAATCACACAAGAAAAACAGCCAGGAAAAAAACACTTTTTAAACTCTGGTACTCTGGTAAGAGTTATGCCCCTTTCAACCAAACTGGCACTGATTTATTAAATTAATAATATGATATGATGATTTTAAATATATGTTCGCCCACCCGTATTGCATTATGAAAGTTATTATCGTTGTATTATTAACCCTTATAAATATAACAGAGAAAAATTAAATGCCCATGAAATCTGAATGGGCTAAAACTTTACCGCAATATGATGAGGTATGAAGTGAGAAACTTTCTGTCTACTCCGTTTCCAGGCGCACGATAAGAATTAACTAGGGAAGGGGGACATGGGAGAGGGATGGCCAATACCGGAGGTAGGCTCAACCATATGTCGCCTTGGGGGATTCTCTCGTGCTCCGAAATGAAGAAAACTATGAAGAGCCGAAATTTTGCGACTTTGTAACTTATCATACTGGGGCCCTTTAAGTAGGGTATGACGAGAAGATAAAAAATGGGAACTCTGTGTGGGTAGGCCTACCAAGAATGTGATGTTTTTGGACTTTTCCCTTCAAAATTGCGGAGTTTCCGTAACATTGAATTTTACAAACTTTCTGTGAAACTAAGTGGCGATCAATATAATTCGTATACTATAATAGATATTTTGAATGTCTGCGAGTTTATATCAACGCATGTTGTTATTGAGCCTTAAAGTTGATAATGCATCCTTACTCCAGAAAGAAACAAAGAAGAATGAATTGATGAACAAACAGTTAGAAGTAGTATATTCTGTACTTACATTTCACAGTCAAAACAATACAAAATGTATTGCTGTATATGAAACAGTACGGCGAATTACTTTAATTTTCTTTGTATCAAATATTGTTCTGCATGCTGTAAATTATATTCTGCTGTAAAGTAAAATAAAGCAATAAGTTATGCCAAATTTGCAGTAAATGCGTTAAGTGTACTGTATTTTATATTCATGCCAAATACTGTATTTTGAAAAATATATGCAGTAACTTACTGTATACAATGTAATACAGTAAACTACATGTCTGTATTACAGTATTATACTGTAATTATGTTTTGCAGTAAGTTACTGTGAAAGAAAGCAGTAACTTACTGCACCTTTACAGTAAAAAATTACAGTGCGTCTAAACCGTGATTCCGTCACGCTGGAATTCATGGAGTTCACCTACTGTATATTTCTCAGATATTAACCTTGTTTTGTGTTCGCCTCTTGGGATAGAAGCCCTCTGGGGTATTATTCCCACTAATAACCTTACGGTTGAGCTGACTTATCATTATTGACTAACTGTATATACCGAACACTTGATAAAATTTTGTATATACAATTTTGTATTTTGATGTTGGTAAATAAATTCAATTTAAAAAATTCACAAACTTCTGGAAGTATTGAACGCGAAAAAGTGTATCATTGTGCGTAAATATTTTCAAATATGCACCCATCACATTTGAACACATATTTCCTAGTTTTGAAATACTTATCATGTTCAGATTTGAAAATTATCCCCTAAATGAACAATAATATTGTGTACATGTACCATGTGTGTTATCACATTTGTGATAATCTGTTACTCTGTTTTGAAATTTGTAGATATATATATATACTGGTCGCGACGTGATTCATTTATAGTAAAAAGATATCTTATAGACATGATTCTCTCTTGCAGCAAACTAGCCTCTGTTTATTTATACTGTGATCGACTTTTTGAATTTGGTGCTAATACTGTTATATGGAATGTGGAATAGGTCTCTGGATTATGAACGCGGATATTCTTTCATGGACGACGGCTGAATTATGAAGGACGGACCAGACGCTTGTAATAATGCCATGTTCACTTTACTGTCACCGTTATATGTCACTATATTGTTACCGTTATATGTCATTATATTGTCACCGTTATATGTCATTATATTGTCACCGTTATATGTCATTATATTGTCACCGTTATATGTCATTATATTGTCACCGCTATATGTCATTATATTGTTACCGTTATATGTCATTATATTGTTACCGTTATATGTCATTATATTGTCACCGTTATATGTCATTATACTGTCACCGTTATATGTCATTATATTGTCACCGTTATATGTCATTATATTGTCACCGTTATATGTCATTATATTGTTACCGTTATATGTCATTATATTGTCACCGTTATATGTCATTATATTGTCACCGTTATATGTCATTATATTTTCATGAAATGATAAGTGATCATCAACTTTATTGTCGCGCTGTGAATAATTATTGTCATTTTTTTTCAGTTTATCAAATACCTGTGTACGTCTCTTCTCAATCATTTTGAAATTATAGGGCTGCGAAAATGTCCAAAGTGATAATTTCCATTGGGGAGAATTCCCTGTGTGGAAAATGTCCGGTTGGCAAAATATCCAGTTGGGAAATTGCCTTGATACAAATATATGAAAAATTTCCATTTCTTCGTGGGACATTATTCACTTTCACACCGGTATATGAAGGATCGGCGCGACAACATCAGTTACCCTATTCCTTCTATTTTTTCGAACAGCATTTTTTGACTTAAAAGCAGAGAAAAAAAATCTTTGTGTCATCTGAGACTTAATACTGTGGCATGGATATGTTATTTATCCCCAGAACTGAAAAGATAGCTGCTGAAATTTGTAGGATGTTTGCATAACTTCTCTCCACAGTAGCCTGAAGTTAAGTTTTGCCGTCTGAATAATTAGAAGAAATGAGTGTAAATATATTATTATTGTTATTATTCACTATACCTGGAAGAAGAACCAGTCAAGTTCTTGATCGATGAGTTTTCAGACGGATTCCCTGGGCCATATGACTTGCCTGGAACCTTGGCGAAAACATGACCGACATGGAACATTTGCACGACAGCTATCATCAGCACCCACGCTAGAGCTATATCGGAAACTCTCCTAAAATCCATGTTGCTTACTCCAGCTGTGTCGAAGATTACATAACACTGTTACTCCGTATGTATTCATATACCGATACCGCTTTTAATATCGGCTGTATTCCATGTCAACCGGATCTGGAAATTTAATATTGATGGTATCCGAATATTATTTCTTCGAGCACTCGTCATATTTCATAGAAATGCACTTGAATCTGTACATCCGTTATTACATCGACACATGTGAGAATGCGTAAACATGTTGACTTTTGACACACGTTCAGTTTCCCCGAATACGGCGGGATATTGGCCATCATGCTTTCACAGATTAAAGATTTTTAAGGAATACGTTCAATTTTCGTTTTGCATTTGACTGAGTGAGAAATAATAAAAAAAATTGGAACACATTAGGCCTACAATGGCGCATGCGCTGTTATTCTCAATGACGGGAGCAAATGCACAGAGACTTGGTTATCGATGGTCGTCTTGTCGAATACCGTGTTATCGTTACTGATATAGTTAGTGAATAAAAAATCCTGTGTACAACAGTAATAAAGAAAAACTTGTATTCATTAAATACCCTAATGTATATATTGTTTGAAGATATTAGCCACCCTGCTATACTTTTTGATAAAACGACAAATGGGAAGTTTAATATTCATCCGATCGTACATCTGTCAGCGGTACACATACGGTTTGCAGCCGGTGAAAATGGGTATCACCTGGATTCTATCAATGAGACTGATTAGAATACGGTCGTCAGCAGGTTTAGATGAACCATAAATCTACTGATGGTCGTATCATAACAAGCAACAGAATCCACGTGGTACCGAATTTCACCTGTTCGATACCCGGACCCGTATAATATATGTTACTAGTACGGAGCTTGTATGTCAAACATGCATCCATTCAGCCACTCAACCGTACTCGCCGCTTCAGTCCTCGAGGCCTGCCCTGTTCTACGGTCCGACGAGGTTTTCAGCGCCATAGTCCTGTACGGGACCTGTAAATTTTCCGAGACATCGACCTCGCTTGTTCTTTCCAGTTACGTGAAAGCTATCTCCAAAGATCAGGTCAGGTCTTGTCGACTGAATATCACTTCAGGGTACATGCTACTCCAAAAGAGTGCGGAAAGACGGACAACCCGACAATAGGGTGATGTATGATGACCCCTTCACCATCACGAATCGTGTGTCACTGAACACCTCAAATCCCTTGGAATGGGCTCAACAACAATGCGCCAACACCAGATAGACGGTGTAGATGGTGACCAATATCCCTTTATTCGCTAAAAAACGTCGACGTCAAGAACGCCAACGGCGTCATCTAAACGAATTTATCCACGACATGCAGTGGCTGTTCCCATACCACGGCGAGTCGTATACACTGTACAAGTCTACATACTGATCGCTATATTCAGATTTGGTCATACTTGTACATAATATTACCGGGTTGGAATTAAAAAAAAAATAATTGGAGTTTGATACTCTCGTTTCCATTCAGTAAAAATAGCGTTAGGACAACAACGTTAGACCAACCGTTTTTAAACGTTTTCTCACCTATAACAACATACACTCTCAGAAATATTCAGGCAGCACAGTGACAACTAAATTTCAGGGATTTTACCTGAAATCCAATGATAATTTCCTGAATTTCAGAAAAAAGATCCCTGAATGAGAGGATTTTCCCTGAAATTCAGCCAAATTTACCACCCTGATTAGTAAGTTCCCGACCGTATTCAGGTACGTAAAATTCCCTAAAATTCAGGTAATTTAGCTCTAATTCATGGATGATATACCTGAATTTCAGGAAATTATCCCTGGATTTCAGGTAAAATCCCTGAAATTGAGTTGTCACTGTGCAGCCTGATCTATTCAGGATTATTCCTTAAAAATTTCTGAGAGTGTATGGTAAAACACTACACTGACGCTCTGTAACACTCGATGTATACTCTATGAGACTATTGTATTGCCCAGAAACAGTACATTGGCGTTCCGTAACACACTGACTCCATGTATCAAATCGACGCTTTGAATTAACAGAGCACTGCGGGAGATTTTTCACCAAGAATTACGCAGTCATTATGTGTACGTATTATAGAGTGGTCATGGAGTGTAATCACCGACAAACGTAGGTGCAACGCGACGCGCTGATTGGTGGAAAGATTGAAGGAGAGCCGCTGTGGGGTCAACGATCTATACATGTGGCTGTATGTGGGAGTTTTCATCATTAATTAATACAAAACCGAAATACCTGAAATAGTTTACTCGTCTGGACCGGAAGGGATCTGTCGGTCATTTCTCTGTCGGAGAAGACATATGACAATATCATATCTTGGAAGTTCCCCAGCAGTGTCTTCCACTTTTGAGGAACTGACGGATGAAGGCAATGACGTCCCAATAGAAGAAAGCTATTTTTATACGGGACGTGCTGTGATGTCAAACCATGCCGGAGCCCATGGAGATGGTGTCGGCCGAAGCGCAATGGACACAGCGCCAGATCTCTTTTGAGCGTGAATATCGATACAAAAGAAACCGCCGCCATCTGCTTCGTGTCCATAGGCGACCCGTCACACGCCAGTGTGGAGTATCTGATGATGTCACTTGACCCTGACCGTGCAGAAAGATGCCGATATGTTTGACTGTTTGAAAGGCATCATCGTAGGAGGACCAATATCATTTTTCATCGGTACAAACACATCGATCCACATCCGGGACGGTGAAAAACCCTGTCGGAATCGATGCCACCTAGCGTGTTTGCCTCAACCCATGCCTTTGGAACAATACTACGATGGTTACGCGAATGGCAGGAGTTCAAGGCTCTGCGGTCCACAAAACATCTGCCAGAATATTGGTTGGACTGGGAAGCTCAGCCATGGGCTGTGACCTTCCATCACCAAACCAATCATACGGAGAAACGGACTGGAGATCCACCGATCATGTTCCAGCACCACCATTGCTCGTGACATGGCCATGAGTGTCCGTTCACAGCAGGGCAGTACAGCGAGCGTCATGGCCTGAGCTCTCCGTCCTTTCAACGACCGAGACCACTACGATTTCGTAGATCCCGATCTGCACGTCTCCAAACTCCTCAAACCCCAATTTGCCACATCCCTCCCATCTTCAAAAAACCGAGCTGGATCGAGAAGACATCGGGGATACCCTGTGGGCGTCCTCACACAGCATTGGCGTGTGGTGCTCAAGAGTATGCACGGTCAATCGATCATGCTTCGCAACCCCTTACAGTTCTTGTACCTGACCGGTCTCGAGGTCACCGGATCTACCAAGTGATGGAATTCATCCCCGAGGCCTGTTTCGAAGGATCTGCTGACGCCGGGACTACAGTCCGTCGCCAAGGAGATGTCGACCCCAGGAAAGTCATTATCGGGGAGACGATGAAATTGCTGGGCAACAGCGACTATGGCAAAACTGTGATCATCCAAGACCGCCACGTCAACATTCACATTTCCACCAAAAAATAAGCCGACAAGCGCGTCAATTCGCCCGTATTCAGTCACGTGGAGCTCATTGACGATACCACGTAAGAAGTCACCTCACCAAAAATACCATCATGTGCAGTCTCTTTATTCTGATCGGGTGTATGCTGTACCAGATGGTGAAGTTCCGTATGTTGAAATTCCTGAACTACTGCATGTGTGTTTTATTCGATCCCTGGAATTTGAGGACGATGAACTTGCATTCGGAATACATGACCGTCTTCAACCCGAACTGGGAATCCATGGTGAAACCGAAAGTGCGGATCTATACAAAGCTGCACGTGATCGGTGGTTACCGCGGGTAGAGCACTATACCCAGCAGCGGACACATTCACCTTCCTCTACCCCATGTGCAAATCCTTCCAGGTGGAACCACCACGACTTACCTGGATATTAATGGTGAGGGTCCCCTATAAATACGAGGGCAAGTGACGGTGTGCGTCATTAACAGAACGTCAATTTACTGTTATGAGCGCAGAATGATTTATAACAACAATGCCGAGTTACTAGACATCAAAGTAGTATTTTGCAACGTTGTGTTGTTCGCGAAAACACACGAGTTGGTGGGCTAGGCTCAAGTTATTGTTCCAATATTGTTGTTCTGGTCGTTGTTGTCCTTACGTTGTTCACCGAGTAAAAATGATATATCAAACGCCATGTTTGTGTTCTGTATTTCAAGCACGATCATATTAGTTACACGTGTTAACAAAGCTGACTGTAACGATCAGCATGTAGACATTTATACGGAATGTCGCTTTATGGGAATAGTCACTGCATGGCGTGGGTGAATACGTTCAGTGGATGGGGTGTCGGTCTGTTTGATCACGTAAAACTTCACATTGGTCACCAACTCCACCGTCCATTTGCTATTCGAATATAGCCGCTGAGCCTACTGCCTCTAGAGACTCACGATTCGTAACGATGAAGGGTAGGGTATATACGAGGTTATTGGCACTGAACGAGAAATTCCGGAGTTCTCTTTCTCCTCATGGCGCAGAATGTACCCAAGGCTCTGGCGTGATCCTGATCCTTGAAGATAACATGCAAGTGGCTGGAGAAATGAGCTAGGTCGATGAGGGAAAGCTGTGGTGGCACTGAAAACGTCGCCGGATCGTAGACTAGCTGCGACGGTACAAGTAACTTACTGACTGAGTGGATGAGAGATTGCTGGGTACATCTACTGGAGCTTCCCGGAAATGGATGTCGTCTTGCACCTGACCCAGAATCCTATCGCCGGACTATGACTGGACATCCCTGGGCTCCTTGATTGAGGGTATAGGGGCGCTGGCTTTGAGCTCCAGGCTCCACAGGCGCTGCGCAGATTGTGGCTCTCTCAGCTCCTCAACTGTGCGTTTGACCTCACTGGGCTTCTTCTCAATGGAAGGTTGCAGCACATGTCGAAATACCAGTCCATCAACCAAAATTTAGTTCTATGCTGGGTCGTTGAGTTAAGTTAGGTTGAACACAATCAGTTGAAGAGTTGACCACAATCATCACGCTTTCCCGTCGCTCACCCGTGGAGTGACCGTTCGCGGTGCCATAACCCATCCTAGCGATTAAATGGCCGTGAGCAAGTATACTGCATGACATTGTTTGTGGTGGCCTCGTGACGCCCTCAATTTGGCACGATATGTTTAACTTGTTCATATCCGGAAGTCACATGACAGAAAGTGACGTCATCATCGGGAGTGCTCCGTGACCGGAAATTGCTCATGAGAAAGAGGAAAAAAGGTTTCATGAGCATGCACGACCGAAAGTGCGCATACCGGAAGTCTCCACTGCGCAGGTAAATGCGACATTTCTTACGTTTCTCTACTACTGTCGAACTAGCGACATTTTCAATCAAAGAAATAGTGTGACATGTCAAACTCTTTTTAACACTGTGGATACTTCTGTGGAAGCTATTTTAAGGGGATAATACTGCGAGCAATTCTGAATTGTGGTTGGTCGTGTTCATTGTCAATTGGCAAATTGGACACAGCAAAGATATATTGTTGTAACAAAAAAATATTTGCGTTTTAGGAATAATATATTTTTATATAAAAAAAATAGGAAAGTTTAAAGTCACCCAGAAACCGCATCTATTACCTCAGAGTTAACAGAGACTCTTTGACTGTGGATATTGAATATGCTTTAACCTGTAGAAGAATAGATCCACTCCAGGGAACAATTTATGAAAAATGCACCGATCAGTCTGTTTGATAGCCCTTCAGGCAAAAGTGAATGAAACACATGGGAAACTGGACTTTTTTCGTGGTTATTTATATAGGCTTATAGTTAGAATAATTCAATGGATTAACACTGCCAGACCTATGAGGCCATTATGCCGTCCCAGCCCTATACCAAGTGTTATACCTCATCTGACTAACAACAAACAAACAATAGAGAGATGAGGCCATTATGCCGTCCCAGCCCTATACCAAGTGTTATACCTCATCTGACTAACAACACACAAACAATAGAGATAAGGCCGTTATGCCGTCCCAGCCCTGTACCAAGTGTTATACCTCATCTGACTAACAAAAAACAAACAATAGAGAGATGAGGCCATTATGCCGTCCCGGTCCTATACCAAGTGTTATACCTCATCTGACTAACAACAAACAAACAATAGAGAGATGAGGCCATTATGCCGTCCCAGCCCTATACCAAGTGTTATACCTCATCTGACTAACAACAAACAAACAATAGAGAGATGAGGCCATTATGCCGTCCCAGCCCTATACCAAGTGTTGCACCTCATCTGAATAACAACAAAGAAACAATTGAGAGATGAGACCATTATGCCGTCCCACCCCTATACCAAATGTTATACCTCATCTGACTAACAAAAAACAAACAATACAGAGATGAGGCCATTATGCCGTCCCAGCCCTATACCAAGCGGTATACCGCATCTGACTAACAACAAACAGTAGAGCGATGAGGCCATTGTTCCGTTCCACCCCTATACCAAGTGTTATACCTCATTTGACTAACAACAAACAAACAATAGAGAGATGAGGCCATTATGCCGTCCCAGCCCTATACCAAGTGTTATACCTCATCTGACTAACAACAAACAAACAACAGAGAGATGAAACTCTTTGACTTTACAACTGTATAACCTATCATATGCACGCCTATTCACATAACCCTACGAGCAGAGAATCATGGGAAAATTGAAAATGGCGTCCACGAGGGGGCTTTCCATCAATTGTTTGTCTTTTTTGTGTATAAAAGTGCCCAATTTATTTCTTTTACGTGGTATAATTATCTAATAATTTATTATTCCGATTATTTTAAGAGAATTGCCTAAAACATGGACCAAAAAAGTATTTTAGAATATGATATAAATAGATACATTTATTGGAACAACTATGTTTCCAACTACATATGCATCTGAGTTTAGATGTCTTTCGGGTTGGAAATGAGAAATGTGAGATCGAAGAAAATGGGGGCGATACTGACATCCTGAATTCTTCATAACGGAACTAAATGACCTGTAATTTAAAGTTCAGGTTGACCTTACCGGACCACAGAATTACAGGACTGCATAAGAGTTAAAGGGTGGCATTCAGAGAATGCAGAGCCTATACCTCAGTAGTATATGTGGCGTAAATCGAGCATGTTTTCACCCGGATGTAGAGGTCATTTGGGGCGGGATTGTGGGGGCGAGGTCAAGTGTACTATAGTTCCGGCAGAATCACCAAAAGCTACCTCCAGCACAGGAGAGTTCCAATTGTTGGAGGGGATTATTTATCCGCGGTGATGCGGTCTGGCCGCGGTTTTGGCGGTGATTCGGTCGCGGGAAAAAGCTTCCGCGGAGAAAAAGTAGTCCCTAGATAAAATGGTCCGATGGGGTCGAGTGAGGTATCAAAGTGAAGCTTAGGTGAAGGGCATCTAATGGACTGGGTGTGGGGTTGAACTATCGGCATTCTGCGCATGCGCGGTGGCCCAAGGGTATGAAAATAGATGTTTTGGAGCTAGGGGAGCCACTAATAGTCCAATGGGGTCATATGAGGTATCAAAGTGAAGCCTAGGTGAAGGGGCATCTGATGGGCTGGGTGTGGGGTTGAAATAGGGTCATTCTGCGCATGCGCGGTGGCCCAAGGGTATGGAAATAGACGTTTTGGAGCTAGGGGAGCCCCTACTGGCCCAATGGCGGCCATTTTCGAATGTATTTGATTGACAGGCGACCATTTTCGAATGTTTTTAGACGGCCATCTTGGAAAATGGCCGTGTTTTAAACCCCCACTGGGGTTTTCCATGACGATCACGTGATCAAGGCATGTCCTGACTTGTTCTGGGTTGTACAGTTCTGCCATGCGGAGGATGGGTACTAGTATTTCGCTGACGTCCTAGTAATATACATAATCTATAGGTGTTGTACCATGTTAACAACATCAGTCTAGCATCCGTGCCACCCTAGGTTCGAGTGTTTATTGTCCCGTGTATCTCCGCAAAACATCAACAAACAAAATGGCGGCTCCAGGATGGTGTGGGGACGCCCTTTCCACATCACGGCGTCGATCCTAACCATAGCGCCATCTGCACACACTGACGCAAGGGAGACAACTCGTGTGGCCCAAGGGTATGGAAATAGCCGTTTTGGAGCTAGGGGAGCCAACAATGGTCCAATGGGGTCGTGTGAGGTATCAAATTGAAGCATTCGTGAAGGGACATCTAATGGGCTGGGTGCGGGGTTGAACTATCGGCAATCTGCGCATGCGCGGTGGCCCAAGGGTATGAAAATAGACGTTTTGGAGCTAGGGGAGCCACAAATGGTCCAATGGGGTCATATGAGGTATGAAAGTGAAGCATTCGTGAAGGGGCATCTGATGGGCTGGGTGTGGGGTTGACATATCAGCATTCTGCGCATGCGCGGTGGCCCAAGGGTATGAAAATAGCCGTTTTGGAGCTAGGGGAGCCCCTAATGGTCCAATGGGGTCGAGTGAGGTATCAAAGTGACGCATTCGTGAAGGGGCATCTATTGGACTGTGTGTGGGGTTGAAATATCGGCATTCTGCGCATGTGCGGTGGCCCAAGGGTATGAAAATAGACGTTTTGGAGCTAGGGGAGCCACTAATAGTCCAATGGGGTCATATGAGGTATCAATGTGAAGCCTAGGTGAAGGGGCATCTGATGGGCTGGGTGTGGGGTTGAAATATCGGCATTCTGCGCATGCGCGGTGGCCCAAGGGTATGAAAATAGACGTTTTGGAGCTAGGGGAGCCCCTAATGGGCCGATGGAGTTGTATGAGGTATCAATGTGAAGCATTCGTGAAGGGACATCAGATGGGCTGGGTGTGGGGTTGAAATATCGGCATTCTGCGCATATGCGCGGAGGCCCAAGGGTATGGAAATAGACGTTTTTGAGCTAGGGGAGCCACTAATAGTCCAATGGGGACATATGAGGTATCCATGTGAAGCCTATGTGAAGGGGCATCTGATGGGGTGGTTGTGGGGTTGAAATATCGGTATTCTGCGCATGCGCGGTGGCCCAAGGGTATGGAAATAGACATTTTGAAGCTAGGGGAGCCCCTAAAGGGCCGATGGAGTTGTATGAGGTATCCATGTGAAGCCTAGATGAAGGGGCATCCAGTCATGGGTGGGTGCATGTAAAAATTTTCCTGAAAAAAAAAGGGAACACGGGCTTTATCGAAAAATCCGGGAAAATACCTATATGAGGTATGGGGGGTATATAGGTCGCCGGGCTTAACGGGGCTTGCCTATCAATAGAGTTAGCTCCCCCTAGTTCCAGGGTGGGTGTATGTAAAATTTTTCCTGAAAAAATACGGAACACGGACTTTATTCTAAATTACGTGAAAATGCCTATATGGGGTATGGGGGGTATAGGACCATCCTGGGAAACCTACTTCTCGACATTTGCGGTATAGGTTGTTTGGATTTGTTTTCTTAGTCTCGTCAAGACAAACATGATAGGAAGTGTCCCGGAGCGAATCGGTGAAATTTTTGAAAAAGTACGATATAGCCCCATATAGTCCCATACTGGGGGTATAGGATCAATGTTTGTCCCCCTGGGAAACCTACTTCTATACATTTGCGGTAGGGTTGTTTGGATTTGTTTTTCACGTCTCGTCATTTAGAACACGATAGGAAGTGTCCCGGAGCAAAACGGTGAAATTTTTGAAAAAAGTGACCGAGGCCTGGGTAGGCCCATAGGCCTATACTGCATGGCTATGGGTGTATAGGGCCACACGGGGTGGACATGTTGGAGTCTAGGTGGGCCACTAATGGTCCAATGGGGTCGAGTGAGGTCTTATTTTGAAGCTCTCGTGTAGGAGCACTTGACTACACTAATGGTTCATCCGTGTTCAATAGTCTGCGCATGCGCAGACTGGCCCGTAGTATAGAAAGCAGGCATTTTGGGGAGGTATGTGGGTGTGTGTCTGGGTTAGAGATGGGTTATTCACGGTTCGAATGGGTCGTGTGATGTATCCATGTGAAGCCTATGTGAGAGAGCCTCTTATGGCATGGGTGTGGGGTTGAAATATCGTCATTCTGCGCATGCACAGCCTGGCCGTAGTATGGAAATAGACGTTTTGGGGGTCTAGCCGAGCCCCTCATGGGCCTATTGGGTCGAGTGAGGTATCCATGTGAAGGCTAGATGTAGGGGCTAGACTAATTATATATTCTGTATTATACAATCGGATAGCGGTTGTCGTGAATAACAACAAGTTCAGCAATGTTTATATAGTTTATTATCCCCAATGTTACATCATACCCAGGCTGGGGGAGCCGCCCTGGGTATGTTTAGTATGTTCACAGCAAAACAAATTGAAATATCAAACACCATGTTTTATTATTTAACGCACCGTCACATTAGGTACAAGTGTTTACTGAGCTCAAGTCCACGATCAGCATGTAGACATAGAGAGTATGTGCGGCATGTTATGGTATTCATCAGTGCGCAGGTGATGCATTCAACCGATGGCGGCGGTCGGTCAGCTTGGTCAGGAAAAACGTGATATTGGTTACCCTCTCTACCACCCATTGTATGTTGGGGCGTTGACGATGTGCCCATCTCAAGGCATCCATGGTGTCCAGTATCTCCAGCATCGTCTCTAGTGACCTCCGGTTAATGATGGTGAACGGCTGGTCAGACACATAGATATTATTGCCGGGATAATAATACCGTAACTGGCCCGTCTTTTTGTGACGTAAGATGTAACCGAAAGCGACATTCAATTTGAATGCCGTAGTTGGATCTTTGAAGATGGCTTCCACGTAGCTGCGTAGACGGGTGGGGTTGGTCAGTGGAAAATTGTAAATATCTTAAATAGGGCCATGAGGGTGGAACCAGTGCCGTGTCATGGACCAATGGCGCCGATCGATGTCACTCACTGGATGGTTGTCCTGTAAGAGATCGCCCAGAAAATGTTCGATGTTGTCAGGCGTATGACTCGAAACTGTAACGCTGGGGTCCGGCTGGATATCCAGGCTCTTCTGAACTGTGGGTATAGGCGGGCTCTCCTTCATCGCATCACCAGTGGCGTTCGTCTCCCCGGGCTTATCTTCACTGGGTCTGACCTTCCGCGGCTCCTCTTCAGTAGGAAGTTGTCGCTCATGCCATGGTACCGGGGCATGAATCAACCGTTGGTGTCGCAGCAACTGACTGCGTCGTTTGAAGCGTTGACCACAATCCTCGCATGGACGCTTGCGTCGCCCATGAATTGAACGTTCGTGGCGCAGTAACTGATCCTCCCGATTAAATGACCCTGCGCAGGTTATACAAGTATACCGTGCATCGTTGTGGGTGGAGGCCTCGTGGCGTCGAAAATTATCTAGACGAGTAAACTGCCTTTGACAAGTTGTGCAAGTGAACATCTTGGTGGAATCGCCCAGAAAATGTTCGATGTTGTCAGGCGTATGACTCTGTACCGGGGCATGAATCAACCGTTGGTGTCGCAGCAACTGACTGCGTCGTTTGAAGAGTTGACCACAACCCTCGCATGGACGCTTGGGTGGCCCATGAATTGAACGTTCGTGGCGCAGTAAATGATCCTCCCGATTAAATGACCGTGCGCAGGTTATACAAGTATATAGTGCACCGTTGTGGGTGGAGGCCTCGTGGCGTCGCAAATCTTCTGGGCGAGTAAACTGCTTCTGGCAAGTTGTGCAAGTGAACATTTTGGTGGTTGATAGAGTGTCTGATGAAACGGCAAGGCCGCTTCCCTTTTATAGCACGCTAGCTGGTGATCTATTTTTAGCACACTCTACCCCCAAGTCGAGGATCAAGACTGGTGTACTGGTGTACGACTGAGCCGCATTGCGCGCGGGCGCATGAAGACCCTCATACATACCTCAATGCAGGCGCAGACGCGAAGTGCCCGGATGTAACTATGACGTCACTTCCGGTTGGGTTGAAAGAGGCGTGGCCTTTGGTACATGTCTAAACTTGTTGGTGTGTGTTGATGTACTGGGGTTTTTCCCCACAATGGTGGCTAATGGCAGCCTAGTCGACCATGTTGGAAAATGGCGGCGTTTTAGTCGGCCATGTTGGAAAATGGCGGCGTTTTAGTCGGCCATCTTGGAAAATGGCGGCATTTTAGTCGGCCATGTTGGAAAATCGCGGCATTTTAGTCGGCCATGTTGGAAAATCGCGGCATTTTAGTCGGCCATGTTGGAAAATGGCGGCATTTTAGTCGGCCATGTTGGAAAATGGCGGCATTTTAGTCGGGCATGTTGGAAAATGGCGGCATTTTAGTCGGCCATGTTGGAAAATGGCGGCATTTTAGTCGGCCATGTTGGAAAATGGCGGCATTTTAGTCGGCCATGTTGGAAAATGGCGGCATTTTAGTCGGCGATGTTGGAAAATGGCGGCATTTTAGTGCGCCATGTTGCAAAATGGCGGCATTTTAGTCCGCTATGTTGGAAAATGGCTGGCGCGATTTAATGAGATTTTGACCCCCATGAAGTGCGGTTTGGAAAAATGAAATATCATGTACGAAAGAAAGTTTTCAGCTAGCGTAAAGTATATTGTCTTGTCTTATGCTCTGAGTATTTTGTAGATCCTGGTTGTTTAATAGCTGCATCTTGAAGTAGTGGATTGGTACAAAATCGTCTATTTTGAGGTGAAAACAACACACTTTTCTCTCCGTAAACATATGAAGCCAGTCGAGTTCAGCTCGGTTTTCGTATGTGATATTTCATTTTGGCGAACCGCACCTCATGGGGGCCAAAATCTCATTGAAATGTGCCAGCCATGTTGGAAAATGGTGGCATTTTAGTCCGCAATTGACGGTTGAACGTCGACTGTGCGTGTTTTTTGGAAATACGCTCGCTTTTATAGACAGTAACGCCCGTCAACGCTTAGCTTAACGCTTCAACGCCCTGGTGAATTAGCGCAGAAGCTCTCATTTCCATGGAATTGACACCAATTCATCGAAATGCAGCGACGCCCGTCAACGCCCGTCGTTACGCCTTAACGCCCGTCTCAACGCCTTCACGGTTCGAACCCATTCGAACCGTGAATAACCCATCTCTAACCCAAACACACACCCACATACCTCCCCAAAATGCCTGCTTTCTATACTACGGGCCAGTCTGCGCATGCGCAGACTATTGATCACGGATGAACCATTAGTGTAGTCAAGTGCTCCTACACGAGAGCTTCAAAATAAGACCTCACTCGACCCCATTGGACCATTAGTGGCCCACCTAGACTCCAACATGTCCACCCCGTGTGGCCCTATACACCCATAGCCATGCAGTATAGGCCTATGGGCCTACCCAGGCCTCGGTGACTTTTTTCAAAAATTTCACCGTTTTGCTCCGGGACACTTCCTATCGTGTTCTAAATGACGAGACGTGAAAAACAAATCCAAACAACCCTACCGCAAATGTATAGAAGTAGGTTTCCCAGGGGGACAAACATTGATCCTATACCCCCAGTATGGGACTATATGGGGCTATATCGTACTTTTTCAAAAATTTCACCGATTCGCTCCGGGACACTTCCTATCATGTTTGTCTTGACGAGACTAAGAAAACGAGACCCCACAACCTATACCGCAAAGGTCTAGAAGTAGGTTTCCCAGGATGGTCCTATACCCCCCATACCCCATATAGGCATTTTCACGTAATTTAGAATAAAGTCCGTGTTCCGTATTTTTTCAGGAAAAATTTTACATACACCCACCCTGGAACTAGGGGGAGCTAACTCTATTGATAGGCAAGCCCCGTTAAGCCCAGCGACCTATATACCCCCCATACCCCATATAGGTATTTTCCCGGATTTTTCGATAAAGTCCGTGTTCCGTTTTTTTTTTCAGAAAAAATGTTACATGCACCCACCCATGACTAGATGCCCCTTCATCTAGGCTTCACATGGATACCTCATATGTCCCCATTGGACTATTAGTGGCTCCGCTAGCTCCAAAACGTCTATTTCCATACCCTTGGGCCACCGCGCATGCGCAGAATGCCGATATTTCAACCCCACACCCAGACCATCTGATGTCCCTTCACGAATGCTTCACATTGATACCTCATACAACTCCATCGGCCCATTAGGGGCTCCCCTAGCTCCAAAGCGTCTATTTTCATACCCTTGGGCCACCGCGCATGCGCAGAATGCCGATATTTCAACCCCACATCCAGCCCATCAGATGCCCCTTCACCTAGGCTTCACATTGATACCTCATATGACCTCATTGGACTATTAGTGGCTCCCCTAGCTCCAAAACGTCTATTTTCATACCCTTGGGCCACCGCACATACGCAGAAGGCCGATATTTCAACCCCACACACAGCCCATTAGATGCCCCTTCACGAATGCTTCACTTTGATACCTCACTCGACCCCATTGGACAATTAGGGGCTCCCCTAGCTCCAAAACGGCTATTTTCATACCCTTGGGCCACCGCGCATGCGCAGAATGCCGATTTGTCAACCCCACACCCAGCCCGTCAGATGCCCCTTCACGAATGCTTCACTTTGATACCTCATATGACCCCATTGGACCATTTGTGGCTCCCCTAGCTCCAAAACGTCTATTTTCATACACCTGGGCCACCGCGCATGCGCAGATTGCCGATAGTTCAACCCTGCACCCAGCCCATTAGATGCCCCTTCACGAATGCTTCACTTTGATACTCACACGACCCCATTGGACCATTGTTGGCTCCCCTAGCTCCAAAACGGCTATTTCCATACCCTTGGGCCACACGAGTTGTCTCCCTTGCGTCAGTGTGTGCAGATGGCGCTATGGTTAGGATCGACGCCGTGATGTGGAAAGGGCGTCCCCACACCATCCTGGAGCCGCCATTTTGTTTGTTGATGTTTTGCGGAGATACACGGGACAATAAACACTCGACCCTAGGGTGGCACGGATGCTAGACTGATGCTATTAACATGGTACAACACCTATAGATTATGTATATTACTAGGACGTCAGCGAAATACTAGTACCCATCCTCCGCATGGCAGAACTGTACAACCCAGAACAAGTCAGGACATGCCTTGATCACGTGATCGTCATGGAAAACCCCAGTGGGGGTTTAAAACACGGCCATTTTCCAAGATGGCCGTCTAAAAACATTCGAAAATGGTCGCCTGTCAATCAAAAACATTCGAAAATGGCCGCCATTGGTCCATTAGGGGCTCCCCTAGCTCCAAAACGTCTATTTCCATACCCTTGGGCCACCGCGCATGTGCAGAATGACCCTATTTCAACACCACACCCAGCCCATCAGATGCCCCTTCACCTAGGCTTCACTTTGATACCTCATATGACCCCATTGGACTATTAGTGGCTCCCCTAGCTCCAAAACATCTATTTTCATACCCTTGTGCCACCGCGCATGCGCAGAATGCCGATAGTTCAACCCCACACCCACTTCACCTAAGCTTCACTTTGATACCTCACTCGACCCCATCGGACCATTTTATCTAGGGACTACTTTTTCTCCGCGGAAGCTTTTTCCCGCGACCGAATCACCGCCAAAACCGCGGCCAGACCGCATCACCGCGGATAAATACATCCCCTCCAACAATTGGAACTCTCCTGTGCTGGAGGTAGCTTTTGGTGATTCTGCCGGAACTATAGTACACTTGACCTCGCCCCCACAATCCCGCCCCAAATGACCTCTACATCCGGGTGAAAACATGCTCGATTTACGCCACATATACTACTTACCTCAATTAAGGAACCGTATTCTGCTTCCCACATTGTAGTCGGGTACCTTCGCGAGCCTCGATTACAACTACCATTGAGGGCTCTCTGATTCAGTGCGAACATACATACGTTAAAGTTCGGCTTAGTTAAAGTGGTTAGGTGCTTAATTATTTGGGTGTCCAGTGCACAAACACAGAACGTTTTATACACTCGATAAAAAACAATGTTCAGCAGGCTTATAGTGTCAGATCAACAGGTTTAAATTTGTCACCAGATTTTTTATTTTGAAATTAGATGACGTAATTGTATAGCCTATACTTATATATAGCTGTGAAATTTGGGGATATGAAAACCTTTCGC
Organism: Hanleya hanleyi; assembly: GCA_036873755.1. Lineage (NCBI taxonomy): Eukaryota > Metazoa > Mollusca > Polyplacophora > Lepidopleurida > Hanleyidae > Hanleya > Hanleya hanleyi. The sequence continues at coordinate 38,753 of JAVTVY010016804.1, read as the reverse complement.
TTATTGAACAAACAGAGATCAAATTTCTAAAACAAATATTACACTCTTAAACAGATGTTTAGCATCTAAACACAAAGCTAAAAATAATTTCGCTATACGACTTTCCACGCGTGTAAGATAAACATGTCTCAAAATCTGGTGTTTAGCATGTTTACGTTTAGGAATTCAACGCGTTTAACTTTACACGAGGATCATTTTCTACGACCAGAAGCTAAACTCGTTTACGAGCTAAACACAAAGCTATATAGGCTTGTGTACTATAGTCTGTCCATTTTAATTAGTCGTCTACTTTGGAGCTTCTTTAAAAATAAGTAGTAAACTCCGCATAAGTTTTCTTTTCTGCATTGTATAGAACAAACTAAACTCTACAAAATGACAACCATTGTTCTGTGATATCGATAATATATCACGCTGGAATTAACTTTGTAATTATTTCCATACGCTACTCCAGTACAGTTTATGAAATTTGAGGTCTTTAAGACGACAGGGCTTGCGCGCGTGTGATCTTTAAGATATTGTAACGCGAAGTCGTCTCAAGACACAGGGATGGTCTTCATAAAACCTATACAATAATAGTTTCCAAGGCCCGGCTTCTGAGATTTCTCGAAGTCTTAAAAACCTCTTTAAATGAGAGAGGATACAAGGAAAGCGAAGTTCAATGTCTGTTGCATTTTAAGCCGATTTATTGTAAATTCATTCCACCTAACTTAGGAATGACCGGCATCATTTCGCAGGCAGACTAGCACAACTTCATCAACATCAGACAATTCTGTAAACAGTCACTTCGGAACTGGAGATAGCAATAACTATTTATCGGAAACATGAGCCTCTGTGAGACCTGACGGTTTAGCCATCAGGGAGACCTGGTGTTACTAGTCTGACTCTATGTGCCGTTCATTCCGTTATATACAAAGCTAGACGTTACAATGTCAATTTAACCCGACATAGATGTCCTTACAACTTCGGTACAATTATGACTAGCAAATCACAAAACTGTCGCATTACATAAATTCAGTCGTCAAAACCAAGGTTAACGAAGGTTAACTCATTACCCTTACATAAGCAGTATCCATGTTATCCTGTAAATTTGAACTTACATAACTGATTCTCACAAATAGTTGGGTTTGCAATAACCGACCTAAAGGGTCATGGAATAGTATTTCGGAAATAGCTTTCTCAAAACACATCACAATATCAAGGTTTGCATGCACACAGATTTATATAAAATTGGTAAATGATAAGTCAGAATTTATGCATTTATATGGTGACCCAGAATCGATATTTCACAAGTTGTTTCATGTAACTGGGCTCAATCACATAGAGAGACGTCATAATGTATTCGTGTTTACTAGCGAAAAGGTCAACAATATCGTGTACGATCAAAGAGGTGTGTGCGGTTTATCACTCGGCAATTTCTCTGGGCCTGGGATATGAGCGACACTTCCATGGGCCGCCTGTTATTACTATATACGGCATCAATGACCTTTGTGACAGTAGACATGTATATATTATGACGTCTCCTTATGTAATTGAGACCCGGTACATGAAACAACTGTACTGAAGTTTCATATGGGGAAAATTACAAAGTTATTTATATGATATATTATCGATATCATGGAGAATTCGTAGTCATTTTGTAGAGTTCAGTTTGTTCTACACGCAGCAAAAAAGAAAATTTATGCAGAGATAACTGTTTATTTTCGACAAGCTTCAAAGTAGACGACTAATTAAAATGGACAGACTTTAGTATATGTATATGGTCTGTGGAGCAATAGAGCAATATCCATTTACAATATCGATCTATTCCAGAATGATTAATTACTGGAGTAAATTAATAAGTGAGATTTGCAATGCTACTACATGTAGTATTCTCATGTATAAACTTATTTTTGGACAACTTGATACTGTATCGAGTAAATGGCTTAAGTTTATCAAATCTTTGTTCGACAATTTGGGATTTTCTTATATATGGCTGGACCGGTCGGTTCCAAGTACACGGTGGTTAAAGGCTGCAATTAAACAGAAATTAAAAGATGTATATTACCAAATCTGGCAAGACCAAATAAACAGCTCTTCCATTATGGCTCCTCTACCAAACTTTCTGCGCTATCTCCGGAACGACACAAAATGGAGAGCTGACATTATGTGATTTTATAGCTTATCGTATTGGATTCATTTTGAGCCTATTTGCATAATCCCCCGAGCAGAGGATCATGGGTAAATCCAAGATGGCGGCCACGTGGGCTCCCAGAAAAGTGATATTTTGTCATATTTCGTCAAAATTTTATGATTTTCCGCAATGAAAAGTGGCCAAAAACTATTTTAGTTCACATTACATTAATATTTACTAATTTATCATGCAGTTTTTGCGGAGAAATTGCAAAAATAAAAAATTCGGAAAATCTTACCGAAAAATCGACCAAAAAATGCCGCTTTTGAAAATGACGTCACTGTGACGTCATCAAAGCGGCCATCTTTGATTTTTTACATTTTTTGGTAGAGCTTCACCCAAGGGTATAGTGTGATAAATTTCAGCCCCCTACATCAAGGGGTAAGAAAAATAATTAGGGGGGCCATTTCGCCTCCCCCTCCCCCCCCAGGCCAGATAGGCCAGATAGACCCTATCTGGCCAGGCCTCCCCCCCCAGGCCCAGGCCAGATAGGGTTAAACAAGTTATGCTGAAATTTAGAACCAGTAATCATCATTTACCCATTGAAACCGGCCGGTGGAAGAATACCCCCAAGGAACAAAGTTTATGCACTTTATGTAAGGCGAAAGTCGGAGATGAATATTTAGAGATTATTGTATACCCATTTCCATATCGTCCCTGGCATCAGCCCGAGACCCCAATATCAGCCAGAGGGCCGAAGGCCCGAGGGCTGATATGGGGCTCGAGGGCTGATGCCAGGGACGATATGGAAATGGGTATATCATAATCTATTTATCACATATTTATAGATGAATGGTAGCATAATTTGTAATTGACAAAACAAGTATACACAGAGTTTAGTTTTCATCGAAAATTGGACCCTCGGTAAAATGCAGTCAACGTGGTAAAAAATTCTTAGTCCCATTTGATGATACACCAGAGCGAAAAGGTTTAAATTCAGGATCGATTATCGAATGAGTATACATACTTCAAAACATTTAATACGTAGCCAGATTCAGCTGAAAAGCATAAAAGTGCGCTCGGTCAGACTGTGGAGAGAATGCGACGAGCTCCTGTGCGCGATATCAGCCCAAGGGCAAATAACCGATATCAGGCCCGCGCGTGAGGGCAGAAATCCATATCATGATATGGAACGGTGTCATTCCACAGTATCAATGGGGCTAAATGTCCAGCATCACAGGCAAATATGTGATAACACATGATTATCAAATGCTAAGCTCTTCTGGATAAACGTAAAGAATTATTACTATCTTATTATTGTATAAGACCAAGTGTATATAAGATGGTACTTCTATATCAGTCACATAAATCAACGGTACTTAGACGTTTAAGTAAATTTATTAGTAGTTAAAAGTAAATTACATCACCCGAGTATATAAACTTATACCAGTGACACACCAGGCGCCTCGGAGCACGTTTGAAAGTGGGGAGGCTGAACTCTATATCGGCCATGTTAAATGCTGGACTGGTGCTATCTAAGATAGGACTTATAACATTGCAGTCTCAAAAAGTGGGGGGTCCTTATTGTTATTTCACCTGATCTAAATCTTCTTATTCATCGCCATGATTTCTTAATTAACAATTCTGTTCATCATATGCCCTGTGTAGTGGCCTGATTGAATAAAATCTATGTATATAACAAATAAACAAACAGGCAGACAGGCAGACAGGCGGACAGACTAGCTCAAAATGATACCCTGATTCCAATGGTATTATATTCGCTGTAACATTACTTCAAAATAGGATTTTTGCTGAAGGTTTCGTATTTGAGATATAATAGATTTGAAAGATGTAGGTCTATTAGAAATGCAGAAAGAAAAACCAAACAAAAATCCGATATCAAACATCTGTCGACATGTGTAAGAGGCTCGTTATATACTGTTGTTAATTAGATTAATTGTCGGGGGATCTGAAGGGTAAATATTTTCTTTACATTCTCGCTACTCCATTGCTCCTCTCGCCAATAACATACCAGTATAGCCAGGATATATTGATGGGGAGGGGTGGGGGGAGGATGTTTTCTTCCTTCAATAATACTACTGACATGTACGCCTAAAAAGGGAACTGAGGGTCTGGTACCGTCATATAATTTCAGTCGATTTCTAAGAAACCATGTATCCTGTGAAAACCGTCTAAAGTGAGTCCATTGCGCGATCATTGACTAGTTGTTTTGATTGGTGAATGCGTTAGCCTATCTGATAAGCATAATACACCCAGAAATCTGCTAACCTATAAATATACATACGTTTCTAAGATCAGTTCTTGGAAGTGACACATAATACCACAGATTCAGATGAATTAATTGAGGTCAACACGTGATCGACGATGGGCTGCAACATTACCGGATGCGATTACAAGTAAACAAGCCACTAAGAGAAATTAACCCTTCACCTTCGATGTAAATATAGACAGCACCATTAAAATTCCTTGCTTATTATGTATTAAATTGGGCTACACATCTCCTGAAAGCTCCATTATATCCCTGAGTAACGAGTTCCGAATCTGGCTGACCGACTTGTCCTTTCAACTATGTCGGAGAAAACAAACAATTTCAACCAGGCGGTCATCTTAAACTAAACGAGAAGATTTTTGTTGTGTACAGCAATGCATCTAGACGGTTAGCTCTTCGGTAATCCAAAGTCCTGGACAAAACTGCAAATGCCAATTGTGTCACATGTTGGAGGGGATCTGGTGGGGGGGGGGGGCGTGTGTCAGAGGGAGTCAGGGAGTCCGGGCCGGCAAAAAAAAATAAAAAAAAATTCAGGAATCAGCGAATCGGATTCCACCTAGGAATAATGTCTTTAAATGATATGTACAATAATAGAATGTGGATTATGCGATTAGAGTATCTATAGATGTATTAAACATATCATTATCAATTCATGAGCGTTATGAGCGTACTGTTTAAGTTGTATCTGACAATATCGTTCAATATGTATCTAAAATCAACAGTGAGTGAGTGAGTGAATATGATTTAACGTCGCTTTCATCATTTTTCAGCTATATCACGACCTGACATACGACCTGGGTACCACGCGACGTAGTTTGTTATAGGTATGTTTTGTTTGTGTTAAACCAGAAAGTCCAATGCATGGAGTCCGGCATAGAGTTTGGTATTTTTCAATATCGATGCGTGCGTGCTTATGCAACCAGAAGTGAAAATATAAACATACATGTACGTGGAAAGTCAAATGGATTCAGGCATGAGGTGTGATTTTCGGACCCTCGCTTGATGGGCTGCGATGATTTCCTTATTTTAGCTTGGTGTAAATAAATCGTCACGTTACACGTATTGGTTTCTAATGTTCCATGACTTAAAGGTCATCGTTTTGTATGTGTTAAATATAACTAGAAAGTCAAACTCATTTAGACATGAGGTGAGTAGTATATAGCCATGATTTCGATCCGCATTCGCTTCACTGCTCATGCGCGGAATGGGGAGAAATGAGGCGTGCGCAGGGCGGTTTGTGGAGGTGTTCTGCGCAAGTATGACGTCATTTCCGGTCTGCGTGAATCGGGCGTAACCTTGGGGGCATGTATTCCTCCGCGGTGATGCGGTCTGTCTCAGCGGACGGAAAATAGTCCCAAATACATGGGTGTTCGTGGTCATTTCTTTTTGTGGGTTTTACTATGGGTTGTTTGGTCTTGTTTTTCACGTCTCACCACGAAAAACACGATGGGAAGGGACCCGGAGCTAAGCGGTGAAAGTTTTTGGAAAGTTCACGGAGGTCTGTATATAGGTCCATATAGTCCCATACTGGCTATGAGGGTATAAGTCCATACTGGGGAAATTTTTTGTGGGATTTACTATGGGTTGTTTGGTCTTGTATTTCACGTCTCGCCACGAAAAACACGATGGGAGGGGTCTCGAAGTTAAGCGGTGAAATTTATCGGAAAGTTCACGGAGGTCTGGATAGGCCCATATAGCCCCATACTGGCTATGGGGGTATAGGTCCAGATTGGGTGGACGTTTTGGGATCGAGGTGAGCCCCTAGTTGTCCGATGGTGTCGTATGAGGTCTTATTTTGAAGCCCTCGTGGAGGAGCATCCGACTGAACTAATGCATCGTCCGTTTTTAATATTCTGCGCATGCGCGTGGTGCGTGTGGGTGTGTTTGCCGTAGAGATGAACCACTATTGGTCCAAAATGGGTCGTGGGAGGTGTGAAGCTTTTGTGCGGTAGAGTCAGAATGGTGTGTTTTTATTGCAAGTCGTGTCAATCTGCGCATGCGCAGTTGCGTGTAGTAAGTGAAGTGGTCATTTTGGGGAAGAGAAGGAAGGTACTTGGGGTAGAGATGGACCATCCATGGTCCGAATGCGTCGTGTGGGGTGTCATCTTGTAGCTCTTGGGTGTACATCCCGATTTGAGGGCGGTCCACAGCATCTGTGACGTCATCGGTGACATCATCAGTACGAGTAGTAGCGAAAGTGGGCATTTTGAGGAAGTGAAGGAAGATATTTGGTGTAGAGAGGATCACTATTGGTCCGAATACGTCGTGTAGGGTGTCATTTTGTAGCTTTCGTGGTATAGACCACTATTTGAGGGTTGTCCACGTCATCTGTAACGTCATTGGTGACGTCATCAGTAGGAGTCTGGTGAACGTGCGTTCGCACTCAAAGCAAGTATAAGCCATGTTGACGGTTGGACGTCGACTGTGGGTGTTTTTGGAAATACACTTGATTTTATAGACAGTAACGCCCGCCAACGCCCAGCTTAACGCTTCAACGCCCTGGTGAATTAGCTCAGAAGCTCTGATTTTCATGGAAACGAAACCAATACATCGAAATGCAGTGACGCCCGTCAACGCTCGTTCCAACACCTTAACGCCCGTCTCAACGCATTAACACACTTTCTTAACGCTTTAACGCCTTTTAATGTTGCGTTCGAACAAATGTTTCTCTTGTGCTATTGCTCTGACATACACCGCTTTCCAGTTCATGCCCGAGGTTTTCAACATCGACGCTGTTCTTTCGATGTCCATATGGACTGGGTCCTTGTCCAGCAATTTTATATGGGAGAGGAGGTCGGCATACTGCTGACGTAAAACCCGTCGTAGTCCGGGTGCCAGTGTGTTATGGGCTAACATTACGGCTTCCTCTTTCGAATACACTTTGCGGTGAAACTTGTTACCTGTGGCCATCAACGTCTCGCCCATCTCGGCGTCCATACTTTCTTTGAACAAATCTTTCCATAGCCTCGAGTTCACATTATGTTCATTCCCTTGTACGGGTTTGGGTTAGTCTTTCACGGTTGGGTGATATGCGGGGACTGACTGTATGAAGAGGGCCTGCTGTACGGGTCGGGTTGCTGCTGCTGCTCTGCCAGATCCAACTCGGTGGATGGTGTAGTAGGGGTATATGACATTGTGGTGATGCCTCACCGGGTAACAGGTGGGTCGTCAGCCGGCGATCTTCGGGGGTATGGGTTTTTAAATCTACGAACAGGTAGCCGTACGGACGACTTGTCGCTCCTTGAAACGCCTGCATGAAATGGCCGATGTTCTGAGGATAAATTCGACTACACGGATTTGTGCTCTGTGCTCTGTCGATGGAGAACAACACAAAGTATTGGCAGCTCAAGGCGATATCTCTGGGCGTCTTCCTTTGAGGAAAAAGATTCTGGGTCAAATAGATGACGGACAGATTCCGATGATGGGACCCTTTGGTGAATAGGTCGGCAACGTGTGAATTGTCCTTGGCCGCACTCATCTGATCATCTAGCACTACCACGTTGGTCTGCTCGAAATCGATGTAATACGGTTCGTCTATGTCGTGAGGAATTCCTGGGACGAAACTCACATTCTGTAATCGCGCAGTTTTGTAGGCGGGCTGCCACTGGCTATAACACCATACAACGCGTGTATAACGGCTGGGCCCTTCCTCTAAGAACTTCATCACCCAGGACGTCTTTCCACATTCCGTAGGGCCGCTCACCGTCATCGTATAGGGATGTTCTACTCTACTTGGTGGACCTATAGCGGGACTCGGCGGTGTCTCTAGGTTGTGTTTGCGCTGAATGTGCCTGAGCATACTGTCGCGACGAGAGAAGGTTCTCTGACAGAACGTACACGTACACGACATGTTGATCAGTCGACCAATACATAAGGACTGATGAGGGGCACATGTTCATTCCTATAAGTACAGACACCACCAACACCACCACCACCACACACCAGTTCTATCAGCAACACACACTACCACACACCACCACCACCACATATCACCATCACACACCACCTGCACCACCACCACCGGGCGTTGACGGGCGTCAATGCCCGGTGGTGGTGGGATCTGCCGTGTGACAGAGCTCTTGGATCGAAGTTCTTGGAGCTCAAAGCGTGTGGAGCTCAGAGCTCGGAAGTGACATCATCGTTTTACATCCGGGTTCTCATCTTACATCCGGGTTTTCCATGTTTACTGTCATGTGACCGAAACCGGAAGTTGTCACAAGACAGGTGGCGCCCAATGTCGGCAGTAGGTCAATATCGGGGCGCCACGTGTCTTGTGACGTCATCCTATCGCACGCGCACGTACCTGTGGTGCGCCTGTCAACGCCCGGTGGTGGTTGTGGTGGTGGGGGTGGAGTGTGGTGGTGGTGTGTGGTGGTGGTGGTGGTGTGTGGTGGTGTGTGGTGGTGGTTGTGGTTTGTGTGGTTGTGGTGGTGGTGTGTGGTAGTGTGTGGTGGTGGTAAAACTGGTGTGTGGTGGTGGTGGTTGTGTTGGTGGTGTCTGTACTTATAGGAATGAGCATGTGTCCCTCATCAGTCCTTATGTATGGCCGACTGATCGTGTACGTGTACGTTCTGTCAGAGAACCTTCTCTCGTCGCGATAGTATGCTCAGGCACATTCAACGAAAACACAACCAAGAGATACCGCCGAGTCCCGCTATAGGTCCACCAAGTAGAGTAGAACATCCCTATACGATGACGGTGAGCGGCACTACGGGATGTGGAAAGACGTGCTGGGTGCTGAAGTTCTTACAGGAAGGGCCCATCCGTTATACACGCATTGTATGGTGTTATAGTCAGTGGCAGCCCGCCTACGACACTACGCGATTACAGAATATGAGTTTCGTCCCAGGAATTCCTCACGACATAGACGAACCGTATTACTTCGATTTCGAGCAGACCAACGTGGTAGTGCTAGATGATCTGATGAGTGCGGCCAAGGACAATTCATACGTTGCCGACCTATTCACCAAAGGGTCCCATCATCGAAATCTGTCCGTCATTTATTTGAACCAGAATGTCTTTCCTCAAAGGAAGGCGTCCAGAGATATTGCCTTGAACTGCCAATACTTTGTGTTGTTCTCCAACCCCATCGACAGAACACAAATCCGTGTGTTTGGTTTTCGAATTTATCCTCAGAACATCGATCATTTCATGAAGGCGTTTCATGGAGCGACAATTCGTCAGTACGGCTACCTGTTCGTAGATTTGAAAGCCCATATCCCCGAAGATCGCCGGCTGACGACCCACCTGTTACCCGGAGAGGCATCATCACAGCGTCATATACCCCTACTACACCATCCACCGAGTCCACATCTGGCAGAGCAGCAGCAGCAGCCCGCCCCCGTACAGCAGGTCCCTTTCATACAATCAGTCCCGGCATATCACCCAACCGTGAAAGACCAATCCAAACCCGTACAAGGAAATGAACATGATGTGAACTCGAGGCTATGGAAGGATTTGTTCAAAGAAAGTATGGACGCCGAGATGGGCGAGACGTTGAGGGCCACAGGAAACAAGTTTCACCGCAAAGGCTATTCGAAAGAAAAAGCCGCCATGTTAGCCCATAACACACTGGCACCCAGACTACGACGGGTTTTACGTCAGCAGTATGGCGACCTCCTGACCCATATAAAATTGCTGGACAAGGACCCAGTCCATATGGAAATCGAAAGAACAGCCTCGATGTTGAAAACCTCGGGCATGAACTGGAAAGCGGTGTTTGTCAGAGCAATAGCACAAGAGAAACATTTGTTCGAACGCATTATTAAAAGGCGTTAAAGCGTTAAGAAAGTGTGTTAAGGCGTTGAGACGGGCGTTAAGGTGTTGAGACAGGCGTTGACGGGCGTCACTGCCTTTCGATGTATTGGTGTCGTTTCCTTGAAAATCAGAGATTCTGAGCTAATTCACCAGGGCGTTGAAGCGTTAAGCTGGGCGTTGGCGGGCGTTACTGTCTATAAAATCAAGTGTATTTCCAAAAACACCCACAGTCAACGTCCAACCGTCAACATGCCTTATACTTGGTTTGAGTGCGAACGCACGTTCACCAGGCATTACGATATGATGCGACATCAGAAAAATATACATGGGATTGAAGACTCCGGTGAGTCCGTTGAGGCGGATGCTGATACAGAGACTGCTGCGAGTGTATCGACTGATACCGAAACCGAGATTGCTGAGAGTCTATCTACTGATATGAAGAGCTTGACCTCAGATAGTCAGCCTACATCCCAGGAAAGTGAGGCACATCCTACCTTCTGGGATAGTATTGTGCATGAATCTATTCGTAGTTATGCTGCGGTAATCGAAGATGGCGGACAGGATAAATTCCAACAGGCGTACAACGAAATGCAGCCCTGCATCAGGAAAACAGCCATGGCCATCTGTAAACGGTATAGCCTGCTGCCCCTTGAAATGAAAGGCGACACCACGCACAGGTCCATCATGAAGACCCACCGAGGCCCTGGAAAATGTGATCAGAATGCGCAAACAACTGTTTCAGGACATGCTGCCCGAACAATATCCTGAACTGCCCGACGTGGACTAGAACAAATGGATGGGACTTCCTGAAACGGCGACTTCTGATTGAACAAGAGCAGCCGAGAATGCATCTAACGGGCAAGAACGAATATGACAGCACCAAAGGACGGCTTGTGATTAGACAAGAGTCTTCTTGAATTGTAAACATACCCAACGCGGCTTCCCCAGCGTGGGTATGTTATGATGGAGGAGAAAATAAAATGATTGATCTCTCATCCTTCTTGTTGTTGTTTTCCTCTCATCTGTGTATATCATGGCGTCAAGGCGTTATACTAGGGCATAAAGACGGACGTTGACGGGCGTCACTGCATTTCCAATAAATTGGTGACAAGTCCATGAAAATCAGAGCTTTTGGGCTAATTCACCAGGGCGTTGAAACGTTGAGCTTGGCGTTGGAGGGCGTTGCTACAAGATGCCACTTCACACGACGCATTCGGACCAATAGTGGTTCCTCTCTACACCAAATACCTTCCTTCACTTCCTTAAAATGCCCACTTTGGCTACTACTCGTATTGATGACGTCACCGATGACGTCACAGATGCTGTGGACAGCCCTCAAATCGGGATGTACAGCCCAAGAGCTACAAGATGAAACCTCACACTACGCATTCAAACCAAGGATGATCCATCTCTACCCCAAATACATTCCTTCGCTTCCCCCAAAATGACCACTTCACTTACTACATGCAACTGCGCATGCGCAGATTGACGCGACTTGCAATAAAAAAACACACCATTCTGATTATACCCCCACAAAAGCTTCACCTTGAAACCTCCCACGACCCATTTGGACCAATAGTGGTCCATCTCTACCCCAAACACACCCCCACGCAATGCCTGCTTTATATATTACGGCCAGACTGCGGATGCGCAGAATATAAAAAAACGGACGATACATTAATCCAGTCGGATGCTCCTCTACGCGAGCTTCAACATAAGACCTCATACGACACCATCGGACCACTAGGGGCTCACCTCGACCCCAAAAAGTCCACCAAGTATGGACCTATACCCCCATAGCCAGTATGGGGCTATATGAGCCTATCCAGACCTCCGTGAACTTTTCGAAAAATTTTACCGCTTAAAGGGATACCCAAGAGATCACATGGCACAAATTTAAAAGAAATAAGAAAAAAAATCTGTAAACTTTGGAACTAGCTTCATTAAAATATTCCACTCGGTTGTCGAGTTATGGCTGTTTGAAAACCGGTAAGCGCTCTTCAGACAATTTCAGCAGTGACGTCACGGCAGGAACAAGTCGAGCGGCCGTCTTGATTTCTGCATCTCTTAGCCTACATATCGCCATTTTACGCCTCTCCACATTTGTCAATTTTAATTCATCTAGAAAGCTTTTTTATTCAAAATGCCACGACGGTGTGTCGTGGGAGGATGTACATGTAGTAACACTACAGCTTGTGGTGTGAGTCTCCACCAGTGGCCAAAAGACGAGAATATAGGTAGAGCTTGGACGAAATTTGTGAAGACTACGAGACCGGTGTGACGGAAACATTGGCCCCATGCATCCAGTGTCCGGGGGACATTCGCGTCTAGACGTAAGTGTCCCAAGACACTAAGATCTGGATTTAAATGTCCGCCGGGCATTCAGGTCTGGATTTGGATGTCCTGGGACACTGGCTTCCAAGAGACGAAAGTCCTAACCTGGAGCCCAGTGTCCGCGTCGATTACTACTTCCGATTTTCCATCCAGTTTACACGTGAACATGTTTACCAGAGAGTAGTATAGAAAGGGGAGTTACAGCGTTATTGACCTACTTCCGACAGGTGGCGCCAACAGTTCAATTCCGTCCGATCGGTGTGAAGTCACTTTCGGTTCCGGCCATGTGACATAAAGTGACCTGTAACCCTGCGCATGATTTCCGCTATTGTGCGCATTTCCACTATAGTGCACTTCCGATCACGTGACCGGAACCGACAGTGACCTCACAAAGATCAGCCGAAAGTAACCTGTTGACGTCACCGGTTGTAAGTATGTCAATAGCGCCCTAAGCCCCCTTTTCTCTGTCTCTCTCTCCTACTCAGGAGGTGAGTGAGGACGAAAACGAAATGAAATAAAAACAAAAAAAAATTAACAGAAAATCTTAAATTTATGCTAAGAAATAGCCAGGTAAGACTGCATCACACCTAAGGGCTTTTCCCCGTGCTTTTGTGCCTCTTTGCTTGACGTTACAACAAGTCAACACGAGAAATAACACGTTCTTCTGTTTCCACGAATGCAAGTCGCGATATGTAATTTTTCTATAAAGGTGTGGAAGCTGCCATTCAGTGGGGAAACTAGGCCACTACTTGTATTCTTTTAACGGCATATTCCGTGGGTCTTCCAAAGACGGGGTCAAATTTGCATGTTTTCTATATATCTTGGACTATTTTATGCAAACAATTCCTTGCTTAACCCTAACAGGCCTGGGGGAGGGACATTCGCCACCCCCCCCCCCACCAAACTTTCTGCGCAATCTCCGGAACGACAAAAACTTGAGAGCTGACACTCCGTGAATTTGTAGTTTATCATATTGGGGTCATTTGGAGTCTATTTACATAACCTCCCGAGCAGAGGATCACGGGTTAAATCACGGTTAATTTATCATGCATTTTTTTGGAAAAATTACATGAATAAAATTTTCGCAAATTTTGATCAAAAAATTGATTTACTCGGCTGTTTAAACGGTGTACACGTTTCCAAGAGTTTTGTTTGGTTTTCGTTGGGAAAAAAACTGATAAAGTCAATTATGACGACGTTACTAGAAATGACAAAAATGTGAAGAAACATGTGATAAACTAAAATCTGTTTGTAGAAAATAGGCGAAAATCAAGAACATCCCCAATGAATTATCGATGTCCCTTATGGGCCACCCTTATTCAATCTTTGATGGAATAGGCAAATATACCCGGTGTTTGTCACGAATACACCATTAGTTTGCGAGCGCCTTAGGTTGAACTACCGGTAATGTATACATATTAGCCATAATATATTATTTGCGGGTAACAAGGACTCAGTTTTCGCATGTCTATGGACATGGGTTACACCAAACAAGAATAGTATCTCGCTCAAACAATCAAAGATAAAACTCGTAATAAATATATTCACTTTCAATGATCAAAACAACGGAATTTTGTTAGCATACTGGTACCAGATAATTCCTTTCGCCAGCAGAATATTCCTCAACATAACTAAGGAATATTCCTTACTATGTTAAGGAATTTCCTTAACATGCTACGGAATATTCCTTATTGAATTTTAAGGAATATTCCGCCGGTGCAATAGTCGGGGAATATTCCTTAAATTTTAAGATTTTTTTTTCAGTGTAAACTCAATATAATCCATTAATTTCGCAGATGTGCTGCAGTAATCAGATGCATGTAGATGTCGTGGCAATTTTTATTTTGCATTTATGTTATGTTTCATTTATTTGATTATTTTTTAATGATACCAGATGCGCCCCTTTACGGTTGATGTGAAAACAAATTAAAACTTATATTTTATGGTATGCTCCTATGCAAACAAATGACCCGATCCTACTTCAAGATCGGCGAGTCAGCTTGAAATGTCCGGAGAGATCGTTCAGGATATCCCGCATTCGGAAGATACGGACCGAATATGAAAAGACCCTGAGCATTATATTTGCATATCGTAAAATATTCCAATTTAGCCCTGACTATGCGAGAAGTCGGAAGTAGTAGACAAGCGTGGTCATTTTAGAGTAAAATTAATTATAACAGTAATAGAGATCTCTGACATGACAATTTCCTCAATATTTACTGATGTCAGAAATGTGATGTACATTTTCATTAGATATCTCAATATCTCGTGTTTCTTTCTGATTTCGCAACATTCACAAAATCATATATGCGTGCGAAAATTAACCCAGCGCGGAAAGAAGGATTCCTAGTACTTCTATACCGTGTTCTACGACATATTGAAGATGTACGGCGGCCCATACATGACCTGCTATTTTTCCAGTTTTGTATTATTTTTTTAGTTCTAGGTTTACTTCCTTTGATTTAGTTTTCACCTGGATGGAAACTTTCCAGTCACCTGGGTGAAAAGGTTTTCGCCGGGGTGAGAAGACTTTCACCCAGGTGAAAACAGGATTTCACCTGTGTTAAAACAGGTTTCCACCAGGGTGATAACGTTTGCGCCCAGGTGAAAACGTTTTCACCCCGGTGAAAAAGTTTGCACCTGGGTGGAGAGAAAGGAGTGAAAGAATCCCCCCCCCCCTGCCCCCACCCAAACTGACAAAAAAATATATATACAAAACTAAAATTAATAGCATGTCGTATATAGGCCAACGTAAATTTGTATATTGACTTAAATACATCAAATTATTTTTTTCTAAAACATATATATATGTATATTTAACAAAGATGCGACGGTATAACTTTACAAGACGTACTAAAGCTGTACATGAGAAATGCAGAAAATCAACCATTTTCAACTGACCCCGACTAGGATCGAACCCACAATATAGGTCAACCGGACTCTGTGAAAATGCCGGACTCTGAGGACTTCCATAGCTGTGGAAGCGCCCATAGTCCGCCAGATGCCATGGTCCGGGCCCTATATATATGAGAAGTATGATGGCCGAGAAGGGACATCGCTGTATTGTGTTATGAATCACACGAAGGCAAGATGCAAAGTCAGGATGCAAAGGACGAAGGCAGGATGAGAAGCGCGAAGTCAGGATGCGAAATCAAAACATGAAGCGCGAAGTCAGGATGCGAAGTCGCGAAGGCAGGATGCGAAGTAGCGAAGCCAGGATGCGAAGCGCGAAATCAGGATGCGAAATCAAAACAAAGCATCGCAAAGACTGGAAGCGAAGCGCGAAGTCAGGATGCGAAGCGCGAAGTCAGGATGCGAAGTCGCGAAGGCAGGATGCGAAGTGGCGAAGTTAGGTGCCGTGACTTCGCGTTTCATGTTTTGATTATGTATCCTGCCTTCGCGACTTCGCATCCTGACTTCGCGCTTCGCATCCTGCCTTCGCATCCTGACTTCGCGCTTCGCATCCTGGCTTCGCCACTTCGCATCCTGCCTTCGCGACTTCGCATCCTGACTTCGCGCTTCGCATCCTGCCTTCGCATCATGACTTCGCGCTTCGCTTCCAGTCTTTGCAATGCTTTGTTTTGATTTCGCATCCTGACTTCACGCTTCGCATCCTGGCTTCGCCACTTCGCATCCTGCCTTCGCGACTTCGCATCCCGACTTCGCGCTTCATGTTTTGTTTTCGCATCCTGACTTCGCGCTTCGCATCCTGCCTTCGTCTTTCGCATGCTGCCTTCGTGTGTCGGTCCAGATTCATTAACACAATACAGCGATGTCCCTTCTCGGCCATCATAGAGATTCCTGTCTAGATTTCAGTGACCCGGACACCAGCGATATCAGTACTCTGGTTTCTGCTGATAGGGGGACAACTGTTTCCGAGAGAGGACTTTCGTATCTGGATCTGGGTGCCCTTCGGGCCGGGCACCCAGATCCAGATACCATGGTCCCCGGACCCTCATATCTGGCGGACCACGGTTGCTTCCACATCGGGCCGGGCGAAGTACACAACAATCTGCTATGCACACTTTGATCGGGAGGCCGCATTTGAAGTGCTGAGCAGCGTCGCTATCGAGCTTGGATACGTTCCAAGGTTAAAACCAACAGCCATACCAACCATCAAGCCACTGAATAGAAGAGGCAGACGAAATAAGGAGAATAAAAATGCTCCAAATTCGATTCGGCCTGAATTCACGACTTCGCCTTCGGCCGTTGATGACGGACACGGAACAGCACCGGCCTATATGCCCGCCTCGACGACTGCCATCTCCGGGCGGACGTTTGCTGCCAACTCTCTTCTCGCCTTAGCGAATTCGTCGGTGTTCCCCTCGGGAGCACTAGCTCTGGTATGGCCTTGTTCTATACTACGTGTTCTCACGTGGTATGGAACAAGGCTACACCAGAGCTACTCATGCACAAATACTAAACTGAATCGTGTACGTGTCCATCGTATGAAGTATAATTTTTATACAGTTTTATCAATGGTTTGCGTTCATTTGTATCATAATTGTTCAGTACTGATATTTATTCACTGTATTCTATTTTTCCTTGGTTATTTTATTTATATATAGATATTCATATAATAACATACGATAATCAATATTCGGTTGAAATGCATGTCTAGTCTAGTTCATCTCCGATTGCGTGTCGGTGACGTGTCCGACGTCGACTCGTCAACAGGCTCGAATTGATAAGGTACAATTCCTGTTCCTGTATTGTTTCCGACATAGTGGCTTGCTTCCACATCTGATCCTTCTTCTGTGTCAAAAATATTTCCATCGGAGTAGCTATCGAAGCTATAATCGCCGTCTGAATCTGAGCTCGAGCTGCTTTCGTTTTGCCTGTGATCCGCCATTTTGACTTCAAACATGTCAAACCGGTTCCTGCCGTGACGTCATCAGCCAGAATGCGGATTATGAGAATGGCCAACTTTGATCCCATATTACGCATGTTAATGGTCAGAAATAAATCAGGAAATGGTTTTTCCATTACTGTGAAGTATTAACTGTGACTTTCAAGCATTTTTAGGCCAAAATAAAACCCGCTGGGGAATCCCTTTAACTTCGAGACCCCTCCCATAGTGTTTTTCGTGGCGAGACGTGAAAAACAAGACCAGACAACCCATAGTAAAACTCACAATAAAAAATCCCAGTATGGACCTATACCCCCATAGCCAGTATGGGACTATATGGGCCTATATACAGATCTCCGTGAACTTTTCGAAAAATTTCACCGCTTAACTTCGAGGCCCTTCCCATCGTGTTTTTCGTGGCGAGACGTGAAAAACAACACCAAACAACCCATAGTAAAACCTCTCAAAAATTTGCCAGTATGGACCTATACCCCATAGCCAGTATGGGGCTATATGGGCCTATACACAGACCTCCATGAACTTTTCAAAAAATTTCACCGCTTAGCTACGCCACCCTTCCCATCGTGTTTTTCGTGGCGAAACGTGAAAATAAGACCAAACAACCCATAGTAAAACCCACAAAAAGGAATGACCAACCCCCCCGAATATAGGCATTTCCCCGTATACAGGCCCCTATTGTAAGTCCGTGTTCCGCTTTTCATATTTTTTTTTCTGTGAAAACATGCACCCACCCGATTGACTTGATGGGCAGGCCCCGATAAGTCCGGGGACCGACATTAGCCCTTTTGGATAGGGTTGATAGGAGTTTCCCCCTATTTTAGGGATAAAGTCCGTGTTCCGCTTTTTATATTTTCCGGACAAATCCTAATTTTACATACACCCACCCATGACTGAATAGTTCTGGAGGAACGCTTCACTTTGACACCTCACTCGACCCAATCGGTTCACTAGCGGCCCCTATCGCCCTGAAGATTTCCGATGATTCTCACGAAAATCAACGTATTTTGGTCCGGGCAAGCATTCCGCATCACCGCCAGACCGCATCATCGCGGAGGAATACATGCCTTCAAGGTCACGTCCGATTCACGCAGACAGGAAGTGACGTCATCTTGCGCAGAACACCTCCACAACCCCCCTGCGCACGCCTCATTTCTCCCCATTTCGCGCAGGCGCAGTGAGGCGAGTGCGGAATACTATTGAGGTGTGCTTTTTTTCAATATCGAGACGTGCTTATAAATTTGAAACAAACGTGAAAATAGAAGCCATGAATCTGCATACATTATTTTCATATTTATTTCCGGGAAAACGCTTAGAACGCATCTCCGGCGATCTAGCAGCTCGGAGCTTCCGGGGCCGAGGAGGTCCCTGCACCATCGCTTGTTGGGCTGCGATGATTTCCTTGTTTTAGCTTTGTGTAAATGAATCGCATCGGTAAACGCTTATTGGTTTCTAATGTTCCATGACTTAAAGGTCATCGTTTTGTATGTGTTATATATAACAAATTAATTCAGGGATGGAGTGTGACTTTTTTCAATATCGGTGCGAAACAAACGTGAAAATAGAAAACCATAAATCTGCATACATTATTCAAAACTGCTAAGAACGCTCCTCCTCCGATCCCTTGGCGGCTCCTGGACTGTTTGTCGTCTGTTGGGCTGTGATAGTCGACCCCCCCCCGCCCCTTCCCATCCTCTCCTCTATAAATTTCCGCCGGATCCGCCCTTGCAATGTTGCAATGTTGTACCGCAGCCTGGGGTGGGGCGGAAAGTACCCCTATATATTTTCGTTATTCCTAAGGCTAGTGTGCTGAAACTTTAATACCACACTATATTTTTGGGTCAAGCTCTGCTAAAAAATGTAAAAATATCCAAGATATCCGCCATGAAGGTATTTTTGGACGATCTTTCGGTGAGATTTTTCGATATTTTTATTTTTGTGTTTTCTTCGCAAAAACTACATCATAAATCAGTAAATGATAATCCGATGTGGAATAAAATAGCTTTTATCCACTTTTCCTCGCAGAAAAGGAAGAAGTTTGAAGAAATATGACGAAAATATCAATTTTGTGGCACACCACATGGTACCCATGATCCTTTGCTTGGGGTTTATGCAAATAGGTTCAAAATGACCCCAATACTATCAAGTATAAAGTTTGTGTCGTTCCGCAGATAGGTGCAAAAGACCCACAGAAGGGCGGCAGACAACCCCCCTCCCCCGCCACGTATAAGATACAATATTACAAGGCTTAACGTTTGGAAATGCATTCGCAGCTCCCAAATGGGATTTCGAGCACTCGTCCAAAACACAAAACACAAATAAGTTCTCGGTTGAGATAAACCCTTGTTTCAAAGCCAGGCAATTACACTATTAATATAGAAATATTGTTTTGCAAAATAAAAGGTGCGTGATATACAATGTAGATATATACTTGGCAATAATTTGGTAATTTGAGGCTACAAAGTCCTCCTAATAGATTCCTGGTAAACACTTCACGAAACTGTATATTCAGATCGCCGACATACAATGCTGGCGATCAGGTGCCTGACTCTGGGGTCGCTGGTTCGAATCCCGCACGGGAATCGACCAATCTTTCAGAACTAGAATTCGTGCTATTCTATGATAGTGTTATCCCAAAATAACGAAAATACTGTTGTACGATTACTTTCTAAATAATAAAATATATCTATTCAGCTGTGGGAGCTGTGTCATTACGATCACCAGAGGGGCACTGTATGTTCGCTTTCAAGACTGCCGATCTGCTACCTCCGATTTTTGTGGGATGCTCGTTGGTCGAGTGGTTTAGATCGCCGACATACAGTGCTGGCGATTAGGTGCCTGATTATGGGGTCGCTGGTTCGAATCCCGCACGGGACTCGACCAATTTTTTCAGCACTAGAAGTGTTATCCCAAAATAACGAAAATACTATTGTATATTTTTGGTCCATATATCACATTCACATCAAGCTGTAGAAATAATTTTTATATACTTTACGGTAATTCAAACATAGCCCAACCATTGTGTGAATGAAGAGATGATTGGTGGATGTAATATTCACGTGACAATAGTTTGGAAGTTATTATTATTAATTTCTTGCTTGTACCCGAGTAGTAGTGTTAACGGGAATCGACGTAACTTTTTTGGGCACCGGGAAAATTCGCCATCGGTTGGTCCATGTTAAATCGCAATCGGGAATCCTCAAATTACGCTCGATAGGGGGCGCCACCAGCTCAAGATTTGCTCTCGTCCAATCAGAAGCGAGTATTTCAAATCCGTCACAGAGCTCTCGTCCAATCAGAAGCGAGTATTTCAAATCCGTCACAGAGCTCTCGTCCAATCAGAAGCCGTCGTTTTTTTTTAAAATAGTTCCGAAGCATCAATGGCCTGTACAGGGTCACCGACAATATCGCCATCTATTTGCCCATGTTAAATGGCAAGTGGGGAACCCTCGGTTTCACCATACAATGAAAGGGTCCCAGTGGGAATTGAA
Organism: Hanleya hanleyi; assembly: GCA_036873755.1. Lineage (NCBI taxonomy): Eukaryota > Metazoa > Mollusca > Polyplacophora > Lepidopleurida > Hanleyidae > Hanleya > Hanleya hanleyi. The sequence continues at coordinate 17,904 of JAVTVY010016804.1, read as the reverse complement.
CCCGGGTCGTTTTATCAAGAGGCAAACACGTTATCCATTAGGCTACGAGTCATATGATACAAACCAAGGTTGAAGATAGCATATATATGTCTACTACCAATGTTAATGTATACGGGGAATACCTAAATAGACGTTTTGTGACCTAGGTGGTCCCTAGTGGACCGATTGGGTCGAGTGAGGTATCAAAGTGAAGCATTCGTGAAGGGGCATCTGATGGGCTGGGTGTGGGATTGAAATATCGGCATTCTGCGCATGCACGGTGGCCAAAGTGTATGAAAATAGACGTTTTGGAGCTAGGGGAGCCACTAATGGTCCAATGGGGTCGAGTGAGGTATCAAAGTGAAGCATTCGTGAAGGGGCATCTGATGGGCTGGGTGTGGGATTGAAATATCGGCATTCTGTGCATGCGCGGTGGCCAAAGTGTATGAAAATAGACGTTTTGGAGCTAGGGGAGCCACTAATGGTCCAATGGGGTCAAATGGGGTATCAATGTGAAGCCTATGTGAAGGGGCATCCAGTCATGGGTGGGTGCATGTAAAACTTTTCCTGAAAAAAAAAACGGAACACGGACTTTATCGAAAAATCCGTGAAAATGCCTATATGGGATATGGGGGGTATATAGGTCGCCGGGCTTAACGAGGCTTGTCTATCAATAGAGTTATCTCCCCCTAGTTCCAGGGTGGGTGTATGTAAAATTTTTCCTCAAAAAATGCCGAACACGGACTTTATCCTAAATTACGGGAAAATGCCTATATGGGGTATGGGGGGTATAGGACCATCCTGGAAAACCTACTTCTCGACATTTGCGGTATAGGTTGTGGGGTCTCGTTTTCTTAGTCTCGTCAAGACAAACACGATAGGAAGTGTCGCGGAGCGAATCGGTGAAATTTTTGAAAAAAGTCACCGAGACCCATATATGACCGATGTTTGTCCCACTGGGAAACCTATTTCTAGATATTTGCGGTATGGTTGTTTGGATTTGTTTTCTTAGTCTCGTCATTTAGAACATGATAGGAAGTGTCCCGGAGCGAAACGGTGAAATTTTTGAAAAAAGTCACGGAGACCCATATAGACCCATATAGGCCCATACTGGGGTATAGGACCAATGTTTGTCCCACTGGGGAACCTACTTCTAGACATTTGCGGTAGGGTTGTTTGGATTTATTTTCTTAGTCTCGTCATTTAGAACATGATAGGAAGTGTCCCGGAGCGAAACGGTGAAATTTTTGAAAAAGTACCATACAGCCCATATAGACCCATATAGTCCCATACTGGGGGTATAGGACCAATGTTTGTCCCACTGGGAAACCTACTTCTATACATTTGCGGTAGGGTTGTTTGGATTTGTTTTCTTAGTCTCGTCATTTAGAAGTGTCCCGGCACGAAACGGTGAAATTTTTGAAAAAAGTCACCGAGACCCATATAGCCCCATATAGACCCATATACTGGGATATAAGACCAATGTATGTATAAATCCATACGGGGTGGACATGTTGGAGTCTAGGTGAGTCCCTGGTGGTCCAATGGTGTCGTATGAGGTCTTATTTTGAAGCTCTCATGCAGGAGCACTTGACTACACTAATGATTCGTACGTTGTCAATACTCTGCGCATGCGCAGCCTGGCCGTAGTAGAGAAAGTAGGCATTTTGGGGTGTGTGTGTGGGTGTGTTTGGGTTAGAGATGGGCTATTCACGGTTCGAATGGGTCGTGTTAGGTATCCATGTGAAGCCTATGTGAGGGAGCCTCTGATGGCGTGGATGTGGGGTAGAAATAGGGTCATTCTGCGCATGCGCGGTAGCCAAAGGGTATGGAAATAGACGTTTTGGGGTCTAGGCGAGCCCTATTGACCTTTGACCTCAGAAATTTGCATATGACGTCACTTCCGGTTTGGGTGAATGAGGCGTGACCTTTGGACATGTCCAGACTTGTCTGTGTTTGTCATGTACTGGGGTTGCGCAAGTGTGTGTGTGACGTCACTTCCGGTTTGGGTGAATGGTCAAACACTACCTCCAACTTTCCCGGCCCGGCCCGTACCCCGGCCCGGCCGCAGCGCGCGCGGGTTCTCCGGCCACAGCCTGCGCGCGCGCGCGGGGATGATCTGATGCCGCAGCGCGCGCGCGCGTCATCACCGGCAGTATTTAAAAATACATAGAACTTATAATAATAAACTTAATCTATACGTGTTGGACGAGTCTTCACTCACCGTCTTCCTTTACACGCACCTCAATGAAATGCCCGCTCCAAACCTAGACCAAAACACGTACTTGGTCTGTGGGCTGATTTCATTGGCTCTCTATTTTACTATAGTGCTCTTGCATTCTAACATTGATGGGTTACATTTTGGCCCCATCCTACACCACTGATTTCAGTTTGACTGAATCTCCACATTGGGCATTTATGTATTATGAATAAAACACACAAGACAGGGTATTTTTGGTGAGATCTCATTTTGTTTTTTATTCAGTAACAACAACAACGTGAGAACAACCACGTGAAAACTGAAGCCCAGAACAGGGGGCTTGTACATTGAAAGAACTGAAGCCCAGAACAAGGGGCTTGTACATTGAAAGAACTGAAGCCCAGAACAGGGGGCTTGTAAACTTAAGCCCGGAACAGCGGGCGTGTGTACATTGAAAGAACTTAAGCCCAGAACGGGGCTTGTACATTGAAATGATGGGCGGCCCAGTCATATACGAGTATATCGCGGTCCTCGGCCTTGGGGTACTCGTCAAACATCTGTACGATGGTAGATAAGGTCCTTCCCCGGCATCGATGGTACAGGTAAAACAAGCAATATTGTCCGCACACGCTACTGGTCAGGCTTTGCAACGTTTGACTGTTCCAACACCACGTCTCTGTACCTTGATCCATGAAGTCTGTTAAATCGGGATGGATGGGTGGCAGGCCGTACGGGTCAAAGTATTCGCGCTGCTGTTCTGTCAAGTACACGGCCACCCAATGTTCACCGGGCCGATCCATGTTGAGAACGTAAGCAGCAGGATACATACGGTCTAATGGGAACACATCTCGGGCGAACACCCCTTGAAAGACCATACGTGTGACTGGGTCATTCTCCAGCACGGTGGTTATCTGGTCTGTATCCATGTTAGGTGGAGAAGTCACACAGGACGTTGCGCGCCCTGTCCACTTGAATGATGTTGTCAAACTCGGCGTAGCAGATCACATTGACGGTGGTCGCGAGGGCTCGTGCAAAGTGGATTTCCAACCGTAAATTGCCTTGCTTGGCCAGGGCCAGCTGATGGTCGTTCTCTAAGGTGGGGGTCAGATCGAAACAGAACAACGTGTATCCGTTCGCGTAGTCCTCCCGACTAATGAAATTCTCTTCGTCCTGGCTGATTTGACCGGTGGCTGTAAACAGGCTCTGATAGGCTCGAATAACATTCCTGCGCCCAAAGTTCGGTGTTAAGGCCGTGGCTGGGACATGTTGTCCATCCACATGCAGGGCTACAAAATTGATGTCGAAATGTTTAAAGTCAAACGGATTCTCTGGGTAGGCTCCGCTGAAACTGGTATTTTCCACACAGGCCAGGATCAATCGCTTGGGTAGTTCCCCCAGGAACAGGTTTTCTTTGTTGGTGCTCATATTTCCAGCAGGCACAGAGAACACTTTGGTTCGTACACGTCGGATAGGGTACTGGGCTGGTTTTGTTTCCAAGGCTTTCATGTGTCCCAATTGAACGGCTGGATTCGGTTTCACCTTTCGGACATACAGGACTGCGTCTTGGATGACAATCTTATAGTCAGCTGCATGCCCCTCTACGTCAGTGGCCATCAAGGCGAAGGTCGGAGGCGCCTGTATCAGTCGGATTTTGATGGGGATCTTGTTCAAGAGGTACCGGTCTTGCATGAACATGTCTGTGTGCAGTCGACCCATGAGATCCACCGAGGCACTGTTCGCAGTGAAAGCCTTCCGTTTGTTATATCCCACATTGTCCACCGTATCCATGTGCTCGGGTGTGTCCTGGTAGAATAAAGCGGCTGTCAGCTGAGATGTTTTAGACAACAGTGTCTCGATGTAGGCTCGATAGGGGTACGTGTTGGTCGAGTCACTGATGAGTTTGTCGCTGAGATAAATATCCACCTGTTGAAACATCGAGTGCAGCCAGAGATTCGTCGGGCCCACCGTTGCAGCTTGGATGATTCTGGTGCCAGCCCCATGGACCACCTTGGCTTTCACATACAAGTATGTATGGGCTAAATCCACATAGGCCGGATGGTGAACTCGATGGGCCCGGTTTCGTTGATGCTGGAGAGCGGGAGATGCTCCACCCATAATCCTTGTTCGACACTGGTCTGTGAGGGCGGTACGGTCCACAAATCAAATTCACTGTTGGTGGAGGGGCAGGATTCGGCGTGGATCAAGGACATGTTTTAAGAAAAGATATCCTGGTTCTTCGATGTGCGTCGTCGCTGGGTCGGTCGTCGACTGGTGCGTGGTCTCGGTGGGCAGCTCTTTTATTCCCTACGGTGCGTTGTGCTTTGGCGACCAAGACGCCTCCCGCTTCTTTGGCCCGCCGTTTCAAGGCTTCTTTGGGTGCCGTACCCCCAAGACATCACCGGCCACTTGCAGTCCATTGCGTACCGCTTGTTTGCCGATTGCTTTCACCCCACGCGTCACCAAGGGCAGGAACGTTTTGACGATGCTGCCGAGTATGTTCCCCAGTCCATGTCCTCGTTGCATGCGTGCACCGCTAAAGACCGGAAAGCCACCCCCGGCCTGTTGGGCATAATAGTCCATATAGCTGCGTGCATCGCACTCGTAAGGTACTTTCATTATGCAAAGTGGGGAGCACGTGCTTGTCGAAAATGAAGTGTCAGCACCACTTTTCCTCGTTCGAATGCCACCGGTCGCCCCGTGTCATCTCTTATATCCACCGTGATCGTGTTGATGTCGGTTTGTCGTACGGGCAAGTAGAGCATGTGGTTGAAACTGTGGGTGACTTGATCTCCATACCTCTTTTTAATGGGGACCACCCGTAACAGAGGTGTGTTGATATCGCCCACGATGTGGTTGTCGACTACGTCCGAGTAGACGTAGAGCCCGTAAATACCCGACTTCATATCCATCGGGATCTGCCCATGCTCCTCGGATGGACCCGTGTAGGTCGCGTGAGCGAGACCCAGCATTTGCTGTAGGATAGGACTCAGTACGACACTCACGTTGGCGGTGAGAAGGATCTGTGCCTTGTCGTTGTGTGCGTTGTAATCGAAGTCCACGTGATTCTTGGAGGGAAAGGATTTGATGGGTTTTGAAGTATTCGTGACCTCCCGTAGAGCCTTATAATGCAACAGTCTTGACAGTCCACCCATGAACTCCTTGGGGGTATCGTATTGGCCTTCGGGGAGGGTGAGTCGGGTGTCTTTGCCTTCGTAGGTCACCTCGTATCACACTTCATTGGCTCGCACGTTGTACCACGAGTAAGGGTATTGGATATCCACGAGGCCACATTCCCAGCGCCCAGGTAAATGCAACGGTTGCGGTAACTGGGTCACGTACTTGGCCAAGGTGTTGTCAGGAAACACATCCAGCGAACTGTTACTGGGTAGGGTGAGGTAAAACATGGCGACTGAGCTGTCCTGCTGCTGCTGTTGGTTTTAATAGGTGTTCCAGGCCTTGGGCGGTTGTGTCCGGCGTCGTGTTCGTGGCGTTGACTTGCTACGTGTCACGGCTCTGGAGATGTGGGGTGTCCTGATCGAGGGTGTTTTTTTAAAGGTCTGAAAAGAAGGTTTCCGTTGTGGTGGTGGAGTTTTGGGGGGTGACTCCGGTTTCCAGTCGGCTTCCCAAGAAGGTAGTGGGCCACTCGGCGATTGCTGGGTTCGCTGCATAAATGCCCAGCGGTGGGGGTTCCCCACCAATTCCTGTGGTACATGCATGTCTTTCAAGCCTTGAGCGAAGGCCTCCCATCCTCGAGGATCCGTGTGCGGCCTGCGTTGACGCATCAAGTCATTCACTAAATCCGTCATGTGGGTCCCGGGGACCACCTGATTCTGTACCAGAAGTTCGCCTTTATCATTCCAAGTCATGTTAGGATTCTGTTTCATCCGTTGTAATACCAGGCCAGCTTGTTTCTTGAACGATGCAGGTACACTCTTCAGCACTTCGTCTTCCACCCACTGTGGGGATGTGGGTGGTACCCCTGGTAATGGCGGCTGTTGGAGCGGTGCTGAGGTCGGCGGTGTGTTACGTGGTGGTGGTGGTGGTGGTGGTGGTGTAGAGAGGGTTTTGCATTGGTCCATGAACGTCATGTACCGTTGAAGCATCTCATTGTACCGTTGTACTTTCTCAATGTCGCTTAACCCCGGTCTCTATAAGATCTGTTGCATCTCTCCATCGAGGGTGTTTATGGTCTTCACCGTAGGTGGGACAGGATAGGGCGATTGGAGGTTTTGAAGGAACCGTGGTTCGACGAGCACCATTTTTTTCGTGTGGTTCATTGTCGACCAAAGAGTCCACCCAATACTGGACCCAACACGGAAGCGGCCAACGGTGCTAAGATGGCCCCGAGAAAGCCGCCTTTCTGTAACACCATTTTCTTTTGTGTTTGAGGGACCCGCTTCTGGACTAAGGTTCGGAGACCTGTCTTATGCTTGGCCAACTTGGTCTTCTGAGCCGGAGTCAGTGGTACGTTGCCGTTTAACAGGTTGTACCCGATCTCGCACAGACAGCGTACAAGGTCAGGGTCCGCACCGCTTACAATGGTTCGGACCAACTCGGGTGAGGCCGTCTTCAATACCCGGAGCATGGGAGCGTGCTTCCGTACTCGCGCAGACATCATGTACAACTAATGCTAGAGCCCACAACTCTGCCCTTTTTATCTATCTCAGAGACAAAGTCAACCATGCTGTGGTATTCATTCTTTTTATTATCCCCATCATCAAAACACACAGACCCCAGCTGGGGGAGCCACTGTGGGTGTGTTTACATTATTTTTGCATGTACACGTGGTGGGCCTCTCCGGGAAAGATGCCGGTCCGTAGTCAAAGATGTTTGGGGGTGGCTTGCTTGAGGTCGAAGAGCATATACCCGTGCTGAGGGGTTGTGGCATCTTTAAAGGCTTCCAACGCAAACGGTGTGCGGCCGGGATACATCTGTCTCGCCAGGTGCAGCAGTTGAGTGGTATCTCTCGGGTTTTTGAAGACCACCAGGTAGTGGGCATTTGAGCTGATGTTCCGATGTTCTTTGTTTTTACTGAACAGATTCTGCACAATGTGGATGATGCTGAGCCGTCGATGGTGGCTGCCTTTGGTAAAGAGTTGGGTGACCCGCGCATCCGTCTCCGCCATGAGATCATCCAGAACCACCAAGGTGTCGGGTTCCAAATCGGCCAGGTTTGGTAGGCCTTCCACGAACGTGATGTGGGGCATTGCTGCATACGCTTCCTGCCATTCTCCGTAACACCACACGACTCGAGCAATGGGTAGGGTGATCATGCTGTCGGCGTGTTGAAGGAGCTTCCTGACGAAGTGCGTTTTGGCGGAACCCGTCGGTCCTGCGATGACGCAAGTGAAGGGATGCTGCCACCGAGGGTCCATGGTTTGAGGTGTATCCGTTGTCGTGGTAACCCGCTCTTGTAAATTTGGTACGAGTGAACTGGAGTGGTGGGTACAACGTCGGTCGTCGTTGTCTGTACACTACGAGTGATGGTGTTGGTGGGTATAACGTCGGTCGTCGTTGTCGGTTCACTGTGAGGGATGAAATCCGGTGGGTTTTCAGACGTAGTGGATGTACTTGGTGTAGGTGTGGAGCTTGGTGTGGAGCTCGACGTGGCTTGTACACGGGGTGTGGTGGTGACTGGGCTCGATACGGGGTTGACTGGTGCTATCTGTAGACCGGTTTCACTGGTGGCTGGTGTTCTCAGTTGGTTAAGTAGCGCGCTGACATAGGCTACGTCGTAAAACACACCTCCGTACAACACACTCAGCAGGGTTAGCAGTATCACCACAAAGCCCACTTGCGCTTTGCGCGTTTTGGGAGACGCTGTGTTCAGAGGCAGCTGCTGTTTGTCCATAGCACTGTGGTCGGACGTGGAATGAAGGATGACGGCAGTGGTGTCTGGCTTTATAGTCGTTTCACCTGGTTGGCAGCGACCCAGGAATTGAAGGAACTGGGCCAGCCTTGCCATTTGACGAAATGAAACAGTTTCAGGTTGCCACGTCGACGTTCCGTTTTCAAAATCTGCTCCACCGTGTAGTAGTCTTGCTGTGTTTTTATGACAGGCTGTAATTCCGTCTCGTAAAACGTCCCTAGCAACGGTTCCCCTTGGAGATCTTCCAGTTCATAGACTCGCTGCTGTGGGGGTAGGCGCCGTTTAATCAGGAAGTGCTCATCGCTCCAGTTGGGCAAGTAACTTTTCTCAAATTGACCTTTGACTTTACTGATCCGTACAGGGTCCCCGACCTTGTTCACCGCCTTCGTCGTTCGCTGCGATGGCCTGGGGTACAAGACACGCCGGACTTGGGCTTCATTGCGTTGGGTCACGGTAATGGGGGCTCTCTCTATACTCCGGTGATAGGCTCGATTGTAACCACTCACAAGTTTCGGGATAACATCGATGTACCGCCTTGTATTCTTATAGGTGAAATATTTTTACATACGGCCTTTGAATGTCCTGTTGAACCTTTCCACCACCGAAGCCTTGGTCTCGTTGTACGTATGGAAGAAAAACACCTTCTGGGCTTTCAGAAACTGTTGGAACGGTCTGTTGAGGAATTCGTCGTCGGTTTGCAAATACAAAGGTTTGCGCCCGGTCTTGAAGATGTCTTTGAACGCCGCTATGAGATTCGCCCCCGTTTTCGTCAGGATGGGTACCACCCACGCATACTTGGATAGGATAACGATGCACGTCAAGATATACCGTTTGGCAAAGGCGCTCATATCGACCAAATGCGCTTGCCACTGGGCATCTATTCCTCCCACGATGACCCGGTTCCGTAGAAAATGGCGACGGACAGATCGATGTAAGATATAGGTGTCTTGTTTTCTTAACCAATCTCGGACTTGGGCACGTTGTATCCCCTGGGGTTTGGCCGCTCGATAGAGAGCCGACAATGCACTATAGGCCGCCGGACTGTCGGGACTGTAGTATAAGTTATCCAACACCTTCTCCCAGCGCTTCATGGTGACAAATGATGATGGACCCTGGCTCTATCGTTTATTTATAACGGGTATATCTTGGGCCGGAGTTTCTGTCTGATTTTCTTCGTTGGCTTCCACAGTGTCCATGGTAAATGACCAGTCCAACTCGTCTGATGACCGCTTGATAAGCACTTGATCCACATCTACCACGGCATCTTCCAATGCAGACCATAGATCAGGGTGAAGGGTAAAATGCACTGTACCCCCATCTAGCCGAGCCAATTGAGCAAATAAAGGGCCGCGTCGGATGTACACATCGTGACACAGGTGGATGAGGTCGCCGTCCAGTTCACCAGACAACACCCGTTTGAATTTGGTCCAGCCCTCCCGGGACAGACGAATCTAGGTCGGGCACGGTTGTGTAGGGTCCGCATTGCAGATGTCTCCCACCTCCTCCATGATATCGACCTTATCCGCATACACGTGCAGGAAAACTTCGGGGGTCAAGCTGAGATACGCCAGTATTATATGCTCCGTCATGGTCAGTACGTGAATGGTACCAGATTTGACTGTCTCTCGTATTTATAGGGAGAACCCCGTGAGATCAAAGGATCAGGTGGTCATGTCACTGGGCTGACTGAGTCTAGCCGGGTAATCAATGGCATCGTCGTCTGGTTCATGGCTAGACAGTTGTTCATTGGGTTCTGCCGCTGCTTCTCTCAGGGCACGAGCCCACTCCAACTCGTCTGATGACCGCTCGTCCGGTGTAAACAGCTGATCCAAGATAGGCACCACTTTCTCGAAGGCTATCCACAGATCGGGGTCTAGGGTGAAGCTTCGCGTAGGGTCTTGGTGGCGGCCCAGGCGTGGGAAGAAGGGTCCACGGTATACGTAGATGGCATTGTCTATGTGGATGAGGTGTCCATCGAGCTCGCCGCTCAACACCCGTTTAAATTTGGTCCAGCCGTCACGGTGTAGCACAACCGTATTCGATACGGTCTCAGCGCGCGACCAGCAAACATCTCCACGGTCTTCCACAAGGGTGACTTTATCTTCATAGACGTGTAACCCCACCTGGGGTGTAAGGGGAAGGATGGCTCGTAGGACGGGTGACATGCTTGATCCAATGACGAACGGTGAATGACACACACTCTGTCTGACCCTCGTCTTTATAGTCAGGTCCCACTGTCAATACCACAGCGCCAGGGTCAATAGGGCACAGACTATTGTGAGGCCAGCCAGCCGTCGCTGGTTCCGGCGTGAGCGCTCGTGGTCCATAGCCCGAGCATCAAGGATGGCTGTCATAGTCCGGTAGTGGTGAGTGATGGCACATCTCTCCATCGAGTGCACTCTGTCGAGGACCGCTTCTGTGAACTCGTTCAGGATCTGGCGTCGCCCCTCGTTGTCGTCGCCATCTGCAAACATGGACCGGACCACTGCTCGGTAACCCGTGAGTGAATTAACCACGGTGGCATGCTGTAAAATGCGAGTCGCATAGGGCTGGATCTCCGTCATGGCTCTGCAACCGTAGAAATGAAGGTGTAGGATCCAGAGAGACGTGTTTTATAGGCCAGGTCACACATGCGCGCCTAGACGTCGGGTGTAGTCCGTGATACGTACTATTCTGATGGGTTAGTCCAAAAAAGAGAGCAACAACAACAACACAGATTACAGACCAATCCTTTTATTATGCGTGAACATCATAGGAATGCATGTACTGACCTGTCTGTGGGGGTTTCCCACAATGGCTGTCACCTTCCGCCATTATCCGCCATTATCCGCCATTTTCTCACAATGGCGGTCACCTTCCGCCATTATCCGCCATTTTCCCACAATGGCGGTCACCTTCCGCCATTGTCCGCCATTATCCGCCATTTTCCAACAATGGCGGTCAGACAAGTCTGGACATGTCCAAAGGTCACGCTCCATTCACACAAACCGGAAGTGACGTCACACACACTTGCGCAACCCCAGTACATGACAAACACAGACAACTCTGGATATGTCCAAAGGTCACGCCTCATTCACCCAAACCGGAAGTGACGTCATATGCAAATTTCTGAGGTCAAAGGTCAATAGGGCTCGCCTAGACCACAAAAACGTCTATTTGCATACCCTTTGGCTACCGCGCATACGCAGAATGACCCTATTTCTACCCCACATCCACGCCATCAGAGGCTCCCTCACATAGGCTTCACATTGATACCTCACACGACCCATTCGAACCGTGAATTGCCCATCTCTAACCCAAACACACCCACGCACCCCCCCAAAATGCCTGCTTTCTATACTACGGCCAGGCTGCGCACGCGAAGAGTATTGACGACGTACGAATCATTAGTGTAATCATGTGCTCCAGCATGAGAGCTTCAAAATAAGACCTCATACGACACCATTGGACCACCAGGGACTCACCTAGACTCCAACATGTCCACCCCGTATGGATTTATACATACATTGGGCTTATATCCCAGTATATGGGTCTATATGGGTCTATATGGGTCTCGGTGACTTTTTTCACCGTTTCGCTCCGGGACACTTCCTATCATGTTCTAAATGACGAGACTAAGAAAACAAATCCAAACAACCACACGGCAAATGTCTAGAAGTAGGTTTCCCAGTGGGACAAACATCGGTCCTATACCCCCAGTATGGGACTATATGGGTCTATATGGGTCTCGGTGACTTTTTTTCAAAAATTTCACCGATTCGCTCCGCGACACTTCCTATCGTGTTTGTCTTGACGAGACTAAGAAAACGAGACCCCACAACCTATACCGCAAATGTCGAGAAGTAGGTTTCCCAGGATGGTCCTATACCCCCCATACTCCATATAGGCATTTTCCCGTAATTTAGGATAAAGTCCGTGTTCCGTATTTTTTCAGGAAAAATTTTACATACACCCACCCTGGAACTAGGGGGAGATAACTCTATTGATAGGCAAGCCCCGTTAAGCCCGGCGACCTATATACCCCCCATACCCCATATAGGCATTTTCCCGGATTTTTCGATAAAGTCCGTGTTCCGTTTTTTGTTTTTTTCAGGAAAATTTTTACATGCACCCACCCATGACTGGATGCCCCTTCACATAGGCTTCACTTTGATACCTCATACAACTCCATTGGACCATTAGGGGCTCCCCTAGCTCCAAAACGTCTATTTTCATACCCTTTGGCCACCGCGCATGCGCAGAATGCCGATATTTCAATCCCACACCCAGCCCATCAAATGCCCCTTCACGAATGCTTCACTTTGATACCTCACTCGACCCCATTGGACCATTAGTGGCTCCCCTAGCTCCAAAACGTCTATTTTCATACCCTTTGGCCACCGGGCATGCGCAGAATGCCAATATTTCAACTCCACACCCAGCCCATCAGATGTCCCTTCACGAATGCTTCACTTTGATACTTCACTCGACCCAATCGGTCCACTAGTGGCTCCCCTAGGTCACAAAACGTCTATTTAGGTATTCCCCGTATACATTAACATTGGTAGTAGACATATATATGCTATTTTCAACCTTGGTTTGTATCATATGACTCGTAGCCTAATGGATAACGTGTCTGCCTCTTGATAAAACGACCCGGGTTCAATTCCCACTGGGACCCTTTCATTGTATGGTGAAACCGAGGGTTCCCCACTTGCCATTTAACATGGGCAAATAGATGGCGATATTGTCGGTGACCCTGTACAGGCCATTGATGCTTCGGAACTATTTTTAAAAAAATGACGGCTTCTGATTGGACGTGAGCTCTGTGACGGATTTGAAATACTCGCTTCTGATTGGACGAGAGCTCTGTGACGGATTTGAAATACTCGCTTCTGATTGGACGAGAGCAAATCTTGAGCTGGTGGCGCCCCCTATCGAGCGTAATTTGAGGGTTCCCGATTGCGATTTAACATGGACCAACAGATGGCGAATTTTCCCGGTGCCCAAAAAAGCTACGTCGATTCCCGTTAACACTACTACTTACCCGCAATAGTTTTCCGACATTACAACATAGTTTTACAGTAATTTATGCGTCAGATAGGAGTGTCCCATAATAAAATAGCTTGTATATAGTTTACGGTAACGTGGCCCAAGACCAACCGCGCCGGAAAACACAATGTGGGAACAGCTTTCTACTGAATGTGGAATCGGATGCTCGTATTACCACGTACAGCCTCAGCATAACTTCTGATTTTTTCGATTTAAAAACGGTTTCGATAAAAAAATAAATACTACTGGCAATTTTTGCATTAACAGGGTGAATATGTTTTCGATAATTAATAAAAAAGTTTTCTGAAAATGTGCTTTCTCAACTTCCTCACTGGGGCAATACCACTATAGTCAGATTGTCGGACAGGATTATACCACTGTAGTCAGATTGTCGGACAGGATTATACCACTATAGTCCGATTGTCGGACAGGATTATACCACTATAGTCAGATTGTCGGACAGGATTATACCACTATAGTCCGATTGTCGGACAGGATTATACCACTATAGTCCGATTGTCGGACAGGATTATACCACTATAGTAAGATTGTCGGACAGGATCATACCACTATAGTCCGATTGTCGGACAGGATTATACCACTATAGTCAGATTGTCGGACAGGATTATACCACTAAAGTAAGATTGTCGGACAGGATTATACCACTATAGTAAGATTGTCGGACAGGATTATACCACTATAGTAAGATTGTCGGACAGGATTATACCACTATCGTCCGATTGTCGGACAGGATTATACCACTATAGTCCGATTGTCGGACAGGATTATACCACTATAGTCCGATTGTCGGACAGGATTATACCACTATAGTCAGGTTGTCGGGCAGGATTATACCACTATAGTCAGATTGTCGGACAGGATTATACCACTATAGTAAGATTGTCGTACAGGATTATACCACAATAGTCAGATTGTCGGACAGGATTATACCACTATAGTCAGATTGTCGGACAGGATTATACCACTATAGTAAGATTGTCGGACAGGATTATACCACTATCGTCCGATTGTCGGACAGGATTATACCACTATAGTCCGATTGTCGGACAGGATTATACCACTATAGTCCGATTGTCGGACAGGATTATACCACTATAGTCAGGTTGTCGGGCAGGATTATACCACTATAGTCAGATTGTCGGACAGGATTATACCACTATAGTAAGATTGTCGGACAGGATTATACCACGATAGTCAGATTGTCGGACAGGATTATATCACTATAGTCAGATTTTCGGACAGGATTATACCACTATAGTCAGGTTGTCGGACAGGATTATACCACTATAGTCAAATTTTCGGACAGGATTATACCACCATAGCCAGATTGTCGGACAGGATTATAACACTATAGTCAGATTGTCGGACAGGATTATACCACTATAGTCAGATTTTCGGACAGGATTATAACACTATAGTCAGATTGTCGGACAGGATTATACCACTATAGTCAGATTTTCGGACAGGATTATACCACCATAGTCAGATTGTCGGACAGGATTATACCGCTATAGTCCGATTGTCGGACAGGATTATACCACTATAGTCAGATTGTCGGACAGGATTATACCACTATAGTAAGATTGTCGGACAGGATTATACCACTATAGTCAGATTGTCGGACAGGGTTATACCACTATAGTCAGATTGTCGGACAGGATTATATCTCTATAGTCAGATTGTCGGAAAGGATTATACCACTATAGTCAGATTGTCGGACAGTATTAGACCTCTATAGTCAGATTGTCGGACAGGATTATACCACTATAGTCAGATTGTCGGACAGGATTATACCTCTATAGTCAGATTGTCGGACAGGATTATACCACTATAGTCAGATTGTCGGACAGGATTACACCACTATAGTCAGATTGTCGGACAGGATTATACCACTATAGTCAGATTGTCGGACAGGATTATACCACTATAGTCAGATTAACGGACAGGATTATATCACTATAGTCAGGTTGTCGGACAGGATTATACCACTATAGTCATATTGTCGGACAGGATTATACCACTATAGTCCGATTGTCGGACAGGATTATACCACTATAGTCCGATTGTCGGACAGGAATATACCACTATAGTCAGATTGTCGGACAGGATTATACCACTATAGTCAGATTGTCGGACAGGATTATACCACTATAGTCCGATTGTCGGACAGGATTATACCACTATAGCCAGATTGTCGGACAGGATTATACCACTATAGTCAGATTGTCGGACAGGATTATATCACTATAGTCAGGTTGTCGGACAGGATTATACCACTATAGTCAGATTGTCGGACAGGATTATACCACTATAATCCGATTGTCGGACAGGATTATACCACTATAGTCCGATTGTCGGACAGGAATATACCTCTATAGTCAGATTGTCGGACAGGATTACACCACTATAGTCAGATTGTCGGACAGGATTATACCACTATAGTCAGGTTACGGACAGAATTATACCACTATAGTCAGATTGTCGGACAGGATTATACCACTATAGTCAGATTGTCGGACAGGATTATACCACTATAGTCAGATTGTCGGACAGGATTATACCACTATAGTCAGATTGTCGGACAGGATTATACCACTATAGTCAGATTGTCGGACAGGATTATACCACTATAGTCAGATTTTCGGACAGAATTCCCACCCGTGCACACGCCAGCGGAATTAAGTGACATAAAGTGGTATTTCTGAATGTTTCGATCACCTTTCGATCCTGTGCTAACTCTAGTTTGGTTATAGCGACAAGAAGAATGTTCTAGAATCCCTTTTTCCAGTTGATATCAATAAGCATACAACAAGTAGTTCGCCCATGTGCAAAACTGAGGGAGTTGTTCGTTGATATTTAATCTTAACAACTTGAGCGAGTGTTCTTTCCTGTTCGTCATATAACCATGTAGTAAAGGTCACCTTTCGCTATACTGAGAACATGGGGTGAACATGTAGAATGAAGCATGCGCTTTGGCATGTTTGGGGTGGTTATATTGTTTTCCCAGTAAATAGTGTTTAATATCATGTAAGTGAATATCGGTCGGTGCATTTTTTAGCTGTAGGCAACGTTAAGTGGACTGGCCCATTCTCGAGTTGATAACCCAGAAAACTTAGGGAATATCCATAGTTTTGAAGCATATTCATGAAAAAATCATATAAGTAGCATTTAACTTTTTCTTATATTCTGTTTGCAGATAATCACCAACCTCCCCACAGCGCATGCTCCATTTCGCAGGCTCCAATAACATCCCTGCCTCCAATAGCGGAAGTTGACCTTTACTACATTGCTATGACGTATAGGGGAAACCAACCAACGCACGGTTCAGTTTGAATCCGACCAAACAACTCCTTTAGTGTTGCACATGAGCGAACTACTTTTCATATGCTCTGTCCAGATAAACAGGGAAAATTATCTCCAGATAATCCTTTTTAACGCTAGGTCAACGGAGGTATTATGCAGACTTGAAAAGTAATCCAAATGTTCGTTAAACATCTATTTTACTATATATGATGTCACTGCCGGCGATGTGCGCGAAGGCCCCGAATCCGGTCCAAAAATCTGACTGGTGGCTGGGGTGTTATTAGACCCCCAGCGAGGTGGTTGGATAATCACTAGAGGCTTTTAAAGGAAATCACTATCTCTTAACCTAGGAAAGGGAGATAACCCAAAAGGAAAAACAG
Source organism: Hanleya hanleyi (assembly GCA_036873755.1). Classification (NCBI taxonomy): domain Eukaryota; kingdom Metazoa; phylum Mollusca; class Polyplacophora; order Lepidopleurida; family Hanleyidae; genus Hanleya; species Hanleya hanleyi. The sequence goes on along the minus strand of JAVTVY010016804.1, from coordinate 1,121 downwards.
GCAAAATGGCTGCCACAGCCAAAAACCACCACAGGACATCCTTAATGAATAAATAATCTGCTCATTTACTGTTGTTTTCAATACACGCACAATTTAGGTATAAGCTCCACAAGTTTTAGGACGGACAAAGTTATGGCAAAGTGATAACAATCTGTTCCTTACATTGAAGCCGGGAACGTTCGCAAGCCGAGATTGAAGCTGTTACATTGAGATTGAAGCTGTTACATTGAAGCCGGGAACGTTCGCAAGCCGAGATTGAAGCTCTTACATTGAGATTGAAGCTGTTACATTGAAGCCGGGAACGTTCGCAAGCCGAGATTGAAGTTGTTACATGTAACATTGAGATTTTCCTGATCTAATGTGGAGAAGGAAACAAAGAAACAAACAGACAGACAGACCCAAACAATACCCTCATCACCACTATACAGGTTATGTTCAACCCAAACCTTCCTATACTGACCAAACTATGCGTTTAAGAATTTCATTATCGCCAAAATTGTTTTGTAGAAGTTATTCTGCCGAATTGTGAGATTTTAATTTAGCCAAATTTCTAATATTACGATCGTGAAATGAAGTTTTATTATTTGACGCATATTTCCATGTCACTGATTAATTATTGGTAGCAAGTTTTCAAAGATAATACACCGGAAAAGTAGCAAAACTTGCACGCTTGAGGTTTTTTTCGAAATAAATTAATTTATGCAAAACCCTGAATGTGAACTCGTCAATGTTTTCTCAGAGATGCGAATAGATATTAGTGTCATATTCCAAATATCAAATTATCATTAAAGGTGCATTCGATCGTCGTAATATCAGATATTGATATACCGTTCGAACTGTGACGGTTGGTCAACTGCTTTAGACGCGAGGCCCTGGAGGCAAGGGGTAAAGAAAACGCACGGAACCCATCTTCCATGCTGTAGGCAAATATTAGGTTAGCTCCAACTGGAACCTAATACTACATGGCTGTCATTAGGTTCCACGTACTTCCACGCCACAATCGTAAGACAAAGCCCGAACCGTATAAACGATGATTTAGTAGCTTCTTACCATGCATTTTCCGATAAAACGTATCATGAACTAGTCCGAATCGTCCGAACGGCCAACATGTGTTGTCTTCT